>CAXHUL010000152.1:0-72000 GCA_964019695.1 Loripinus fragilis
TCATCACGCTTTTTAGGACTCATATGGAAAAACAATGATCTAATAGACTTTTGCTGAAAAAGTTCAGCCCAGACGAACAAACATACATTTAGTTTAAACTCGTTGCATGTTGGGCAATTGTGTGTTCTTTTTGTCGTCGTTTGCCTTTTTTTTTAAATATAAATGCTTTATCAGATAAAGAGACGTTTTAAGCACCATTAAATATGCTTTGATACGGAATTATTTAAGAAAAAAATATGCCCTACTCTCGAATTCAAATGAAACCCAACTTTAATTCAAAATATGAGATACTTCGAACTATCAGGTTTTACAGTTCACATTGAACAACCACCAACAATAATAGTAAATGGGTACAACAAATGTCCGAAAGTAAAAGCAAAAGAAAAAAATATAGCATTATTCCAGAAAAAAAAACAGCTATTTGCCGTGACAAGGATTCGAACCTGGGTTGTCACGGCCACAACGTGAAGTACCAACCACTATACGATCACGGCTATCAGAGCTGCTGTACAACTTTTAGAGATAAATATCTCAATTTTCAGGCATCACCTTGTTAAAGGGGACAGCAACCCTAGTGATAAGTATGTTTTATAAGAAAGAGCTTTATAAAACATGAGTTTTGATACAAGTATCAGCAAAATTGGTTGAAAAATGGGCAAGATATGGGCATTTAAAGAATTCAATATGGCCAACATTTAGCCGCCATTTTGAATATTTAATTAGTTTTCAGATTTTTTTAACTGCCTAATTTTTAGGTATCACTACTATCTTATCATCTGTGTTTCAGCAGATATGCAGCTTTATACATAAGGAAAATATTTCATTTAAGATTAATGCAAATAATCCATTGGTTTGTCTTTTATTTTGATTACGCATATTTAATTAGTCTGAGTGACGTCACTAAGCCTACAATATGGCCGCTTCCATTACAGTCCATTTGCAAATATTCAAACGCCCACAACTTCCACATTTTTCAACCGATTTAGATGAAACTGGTATCAAAATTCATGGTTTATTAATATCTTTCATATCAAACAGAGTAATCATCAGGGTTGCCGTCCCCTTTAATGTTATGGCAAATAATTCGAATGTGGTGAAGGGGTGATATTATTCAACTTGATAGAGCATATGTTGAAAACATCTGACTGGTTTTACTTGATAATTAAAAAGGTTACCAACATTTAAACTGTAAAAAGTAAGTGTAACTTTACTCCAAACTTAGTTGCAGCTGAACTGCCATTGATCCTAAACTGATTTTACAGTTATGTTCTGTTCTATTGTATTGATTCAGAGAATGACTACGACAATAACAGGTAGAAATCATCAATTATTTAGCATAAAACACAAAAGCAATGGTAGCATCAAGTTGCTTTGTAGCAACATAAACGTAAGTTGACACCAAAAGAGGTATATGCTCAGCTGCCAACTCTTTTGGTGTTGACTTTCACGTTTTTACAGACTATAGTGTTTACTTTTCATATGGAAAGGCACTAGCCTAATAGACTTTTGCTGAAAATTGATAAAAACGATATTCAGCCCAGATGAACAAGTTCAAACTCATTGCATGTTGAGCAATTTTGCTGTTTTTAGGGGTGGGGGTTAGTCCAACAGGTTAGCCGTACACATGCACTCATTTATTGATTTTACTTTTTCTAGATGTGCAATGTTCGCGTTCCGAATAATAACAAAAAATGAAAATGACAATATATAAATGTGAAATATGAATAACTGGAATGCAGAACTCTCATGAATGGGAGTAGGGTGGGGATGGGAGATTGTTTGGTTTTGTTAAATATAAATGCTTTCTAAAAACCTATTTAGTAAAGGAAGTGGCTACAGGTACGGGCCCGTATCCGTAGACTACGAGGCTAGAGGTACGGTCCCGTATTTCTAGACTACGAGTCTAGGGATACGGGCCCGTACCTGTAGACAGTCCACTGAGGACTGGCTACGGGTACGGCTCTAAAATTTCAGCTATATTTGGTAAAAGTTATTTTACCGTTTGAGATATCTAATCCAACAAAAACTTGTGTTGCAAATTCACATCTGTATGGTCGCCATCTATAGAGTTGCTGTGTACCACCGCTACCTTTTCTACCCGTTTCCTATTACGCTTTCGCACCAGATTAAGTCTCTTATATCTTTCAGTATGTAGTATTAAACATAGTCTCTTTGCTAATTTCTCAATGTTTATAATGGTAGTTTGGACCTTGATATCTTTGTGATCAGTGAAAAGTCCTGCACTGTCTAGGAGTAGCTGGACCAGATTTTCAGAGTCTATAGGAGACGGCATGAGATACTCAGCACAAGGGAGAATCCTTTTCAGAATGGGCTGCCTCACCTCCCCTTATCATAAAATGATCAATTGTTTCTGGCTCTTCCTCACACATAAGACAGGTAGGGTCAATCTCATTTTGGTTGAAGGCTGATCTGTTCACTTGCAGGATGTACGTGCCTGTCACCAACTTTAGTTTCACATGAATGGATGGGATGTCACGAGCAATTCCAGAGTTCCGCAGCAACCAATGCGTGCGTCCGGGGTAATACTGATCTGCTGTCAAATGTTCAAGTGACGAGTATAGTGAGGATCTGGATTTAATTCTCTCCGCCCAATAATCATTAACATGTTTGTTGACAAGTGACTTCCATTGAGCCCTTGATGGAGGTGCTTCTACTGCATTCCAACAATCGGGAATATCGTATTCGAATTATCAATATCTCGAGTTAAAGGGAGTTAGTCATTAACTTATATATAACAAAAAAGATACTTTTAATATTTCTTATCAAAACTTGTGTTCTGTGTGTTTACTGACCGTTCCAAGGCGGTACTTCTTTTGTGGATCATTATTTTGTGTTATTTCTGTCTTGTGTTTGCCATGCTTTCGCGCGTCTGTTCATTGCTGCCTTTTATAGTCACCTGCTGGGAAAAGGGCTGACCTCTTGGCTCTCGTTTGTGATGTTTAATTGCGTTTTGTCAATTTCCCATGTGGTACCTTGGGTCAGGTGTGGTACTTGATTGTATCGATTTCTGATCTTTGCCCCCTCTCTTATTTTAAAAGAAATCACCCGAAACATATACTTTGATAGGATGTATTATCTAAATGTTTAAAAATATGCCCAATTATCGGAGTCAAATGGAAACCAGATTTAATTTGAAATAGCAGATGCCTGGAGATATCGCGGCAATCGTGTTCTTGTCTTATTACACCGTTGTAAACAATAATATTAGACGAGTCAAATCTACTGTCCTGCCAGCCAAGAGTGACAGTGACGTCATGTTTTGCTTAAAAAGTTAGGGATTTAAAATCAATCGATAGATCACTTGTGTGTTAATTCTATCCGCAGGATAGGATTAATACACAAGTGATTAATCGATTCACGTTAGCTCAAGGGAAACTTAGTGGTTTACTTAGCAATTGTAAACAAAGAATTACGCCACTGTCACTTTTCTTGGCACAATAGTAAAATAACCGTCCCATAACACGGGTTATAAAATTAAAAAAAAAGAAAGAAAAAAATGTTGTTTGAATTATCAATAGCTCGAGTTAGAGGGAGTTAGTCATTAAATAATATATGACCCAAAATGATTGCTTTCCATTTTCCTATCAAAACTTATGTTCTGTGTGTTTCAAAGAAACAGCTCACCCAATCACCCAAAACATATGCTTTGGTAGGAAACTATTTATTTATTTAAAAAAATCTATGCCGTATTTTCGGGGTCAAAGTACGCATTAAACAATCGCCAACAACAAAAGTAAACTGGCAAAACAAACATCTCCGCAAATAAAAAAAACAAACAGCATTATTCAAGAAAATATATCAGCTATTTGCCGTGACTAGGATTCGAACCTGGGTTGTCGCGGCCACAACGCGAAGTACTAACCACTATACGATCACGGCTATCAGTGCTGATACATTGTGCATGTGTCAGAGACAAAATGTGTTAAATCTCAAGCTAAAGAGTAATATGAAATGATAAAGTAAAGTACACGTGAGTATGATCAGGAAATGCTACACTGTCAGACATCAGACATATCCATGGCACCGCGAGGAAAGCTGCAGACTTGTATTATTATTTGTATGCTTCATATAATGATAACAAGCTCTACCAGGTCATCATACATGTACAACTCACAGTGTGGAATAGTATTGGCTCCAACTGTGGTCGCAGCAGAGACCACAGAGGAGTTCAGGGCACTCATTTAAATGACCCAGCTAGAATTGTTTGTTGTTAAATTTTAGTCATATAAGATTTAATATTGTCCAACGTCATCAACAATATGCTTAACATGGCAAATAGCGCAGACCCTGATGAGACGCTTCGTTTTGGAATGCCCCTTTTAGTATTTTTTTTGTTGCATATATGCATTAACCACGTCCCCACAATTGCGTACATTGGTTTAAACATTCACCATATCTACATTAATTGCTGGTTCCCTGTCTACAGGTGGTCAGTAATGTAAATACAGGTAACCAGAACCCCCCCCCCCCATTTCCAGGTATTGGGGGGTACTGGTTACCCTGTAAAGCGGGAACCAGCAATTAATGTAGATATGGTGAATATTTATTTCTCAAATAGATACATACATATACAATAATTACAAACATTATAAATAGGATTAGAACGAAGCTAGAGCTTAATTAGTTCATCTCCTACATTTCCTTGCGTACATTGAATTTTAGACAGGCTAATTTCATCATAACGAGCTCACTGGGCACCAAAACACATGGTTGTGCAAGCATCACGGCGGACGCAGTTTGTCATTATTCCCACGCTTTTTTTGGAAAGCGAAGGGGGATGATTGTTATCGCCTCCGTCCGTCTGTCCGTCCGTTATACTATCTCCTCCTAAACCTTTGGACAAAATCCAACCAAATTTGGTGTGTGAATTTCTCACACGAATGTGGCGTGCAACAGCACTTTTTTGGCCCCGCCACCTGCGGCCATGGGGAGGGGTTAAGAGGTCAAATATCATTAAATTTCAATTACAAAGTCAATGTCAAAGATTTTTATACCAAATTATGTGTGTGTTCTCACGAATGAATGATACAAATCATATCAGGCGGGACTTATATTCTGTTGCTTGGGTCATGCCTAAGGGGTGGGGCTTGGGGTGTTGGGGGTCAAAAAGTTATTTTTCCAAACATGGTCATGTGGCATATCAAATTGAAGGTGATGATAAGAAGAACAGAATACAGGTAATATTTTCACCGGAGGGTCAAACTGATGACCTAGGGATGGAGTCAAAAGTAAAATTGCATCGTGTAAATTATACATTATCACTTTGCGTGCGTGCGTGTATATTGTTCTTTACTATCCCTTGAAATCAAATTGGTGTTTAGGGATCCAATCAAGTAAATAGGCGATGAATGGGGGTACGTGTAATGGCCTGGTACGCGTGTGTATGGATAAGTTGATGGTGGCGACAATTAATTACACTATTCTCTCTGGAATAGGAGAAACAGGCATTAAACCTTGCTGGGTCCCTCTGACGATGTTTGAAAAATCCTAACGGCCTGGTGTTCAAACAACACCCACGGGACCCGACAAATGTTAATGCATGAATAAAACATGTGTGATCCCTATATTGATTCGACGTCACTACATCAAACCGACGTTGTACCTAAGTATGCCCATTCAACCAAACCTCTTAAAGACATATATTTTGTGATATATGGAACCATTAGTGAATTTACTGATAAGGGACAGTTTCAGTATCTCACAAAATTAAAGGGGCCTCAAGTGGGGAATTACCTGTATACAACACAATTTCTTTTGCTGAGATAAAGATCAATATTTTATCATAAATTACCTAATCCCTTCATGGGACCACTTTATTGCCCCTGCAGGGAAGTCATAATCATCTCATTATGACTGACCTTTGATCTGGCCAGTATGACCCCTGGAGAGAGTCATAATGAGTGGTACCAGTATAATTGCCAAAATTTCTTTGTCTTTAAAAAGGCTGACCAGGTAAACGGCTGACCAGTAATTTCTAGGTCCAAATTTGGATCACGCAATATAAATATTATCAGACCTTATTATTACTACTAAAATGATTTTGGTACTTTTAGAAGTACCAGATCTAACAATATATGAACAATACAAATAAAACATATAGATTATTTTCAATACAGGCTCAATTCTACTCTATTTCGCGTATGGTATGATATTGGTGTACAAAACGTAACGTCTAATCGTAACGTCGCAGGGTTAATTAGGGGATAACTATATTATTCATTTGGGGAGGTATATCGTCGGATATACAGTAAAGTCAGAAATTTCGTTTTACGGCGACGCGAGAGAGGGGGGGGAGGATATATATTGAGTTAGGTTAATCCGGGTATCGCTTAATATGCATCAAATTCGCCAGTTTTGAGAGAGAGAGAGAGAGAGAGAGAGAGAGAGAAAGAGAGAGAGAGGGGAGATAGAGATGGGCAGTTAACACTTTATTATTTTAATAAACAGTCTAAATGTGAGTGATGCCCGTAAGTCCTTTCTTTATTCAACAATTGCCTGGGCATCACTAGTTTATAGATGATGTCAGCAAAATTTTGGCTTAAAAAAACGGAATCATAACAAATTACAGCCAGAGAGAGAGAGAGAGAGCGAGAGAGAGAACGATTATGATAAGGAAAACAGCATGCCCTTTTTTAAATAGCGACAACCTTTTGATGAAAACATAAATATAATTTATCCGAGAAGTCAGTAAATTAAATAATATTTTGAGTGTTTGTCTAAGACGGACGAATGGATGTACTGGGCAGACGAATTGGTGCTGAAAAGAGAAAATGGACAAGCTGCGAATCGCAGGTTAACTCGATACATAATGTTGGCTTCTTTATTTCATCACGCATCGCACACTGTGCATGTCCATGCCGGACCGGGCAGCGTAGCGCAGTCGTTAACGTGTCTGGCTACAGATGCGAATCTGACTGCTGATCCAGGGGTCGCGAGATCGATACCGGCCCGATCCTATACTTTCGTGGAGATTGATCATGAAATAATTTCTACTGTCATTCTCCTCCCTTCCGCTAAATCATTCATGAAGGGTTGTTGTCAGTTACAAGCGAAAGTATGTGCACGAATTACTGGTTATCTGCTTGTTCAAGCTTGCCCAGGAAAAAGTGTGGTTAGGTGAACTTACCGTCCCGCCATGACCTTAGCTGTTGACTTGGGACGTAAAGAAACAAAACAAACAAACAATGCAATACACAAGTTAATGTGTGGTTTATTCGCATGAACGAGCGATAATCCTCTCTCTTAGGCCATTGAGTTAGCTTCCAGAACACACGAACAACCCACAAAATAACCATAACTTAACACAATGAAATCGTCACAAGAATAATAATATCAGATTTTAAATCAAATATTACTTTGAATTCAGAGACCGAGAGGCCGCGGGTTCGAGGCTCACCGGCGACACTGCGTTGTAGTCCTTGAGCAATACACATTTATCCTAGCTTAGTACTGGTGCAACCCGTGAAGGCCCATCCCTGTTTAACTAAAAGATTGTTGATGCGACGCAAAGAATCAAATCAAACAAAACAAAACTTTGAATTCAACTCACAAGCATGGATTGGTCTATCCTGTTTGTTTTATTATACATGTGTAGGATTGTCCATTCATGTGTATCGTTACCCATTGCTACAGATTAGCTTGTTTTTATTTGATATATGCTCTGAGAGTAAGCCCAGCCAGAATCCAATCCAGGGATACAGACTAACCCTTTTTCGTCAGGACCAAGCTGGGCCCCTAAAACTAGATGATTGGGGGCCCAGCCCAAAACTAAGAGGCCCAGGATTCGGCGGAAAATAAAGCTCATTTTAACACCATTGCCAAGCATTAGCTTTACTCAGACCCTCAAAATCTGCATTTCTCAATTATTTACCATAATAACAGTATTTGGAATCAGCTGAATGAAGATTTGTAAACTTACAACAGCTAGTGTCAGATTTGACAAGACTTCATACCTTTACATACTAAACTTTTTTCAGGGGCAAACTGGGCCCCTAAACATTTAGTTTTAGGGGCCCAGCCCAAAAATTAGGGGCACTGGGCTACTGGGCCCCTGTTAGTCTTTTTCCCTGCAATCGCGGGCACTATCGGTCCACCAGTGAAACGCCATTCGGATGGCGTTTCGCTGACAGGCCGGCAGTGCCCCGATTTTACGTGCATCCTGGGAAGTTTGACAGATATTACCCCATTCTATTGTAAACGGTATACACTAAACAGAAGTTATGTGGCCACTTTTTAATTCCATTTTTTCTGACGCCCCAATTATTATGATATTGAAATTTAGGAATTCTCACTTTGAAAGTGGATGTGTCTACTATTGTCATCTACTGATAACCTTTGAAAACAGTTTAGATCCAGATCCGGTCTGACAAAAGGTTGGGCCTGATCTTGATCTAAACTGTTTGCCACTCCGATGCCCGGTTAGTGCTTTTCCAATAACGCTGTTTGTTAACGTACGTTCATACGTGACGTTTTAGTTACGCATTTTCTTATAACTTTTACGGCGTTATTGTTATGAGTTACAGGAGTTTTACCACAAAAACATGAGTTTTGGGGCATTCCTTTAACGGTTTTGACAAATAAAAAAAAAATCAAAACAACTCCTAACAAGGTAAACGTACACT
Source organism: Loripinus fragilis (assembly GCA_964019695.1). Taxonomy (NCBI): domain Eukaryota; kingdom Metazoa; phylum Mollusca; class Bivalvia; order Lucinida; family Lucinidae; genus Loripinus; species Loripinus fragilis. Next base: position 8,643 of record CAXHUL010000152.1, read on the forward strand.
CCTGCTTTCAAAACCAAATCTCGGAATATGAAAAAAAAAAAAAAAAAAAAAAAAAAAAAAACAGCGTACATGTTGATTTATAATCGTCTTGTACGACATCTTAAACATTATTTTATAAAGTGGATGGAAGGCTCTTTCTGAAGAACTTCTAAAACTGAATCTCGAAAACCGAACTAACATCTGAAATTGAATCTCGAAAATCAAACTAACTTCTTATTGCTGCTTCTAAGCATAATTTATAGAAATCGGTTATACATATCAATTCCACATCAGAGATACAAGTACGACCAAGTGCACAGAAAATAAGGAATGTCGGACAGGTTCTGCCTGTAAATTTATTTCAAACAACTCGTTGAACTTTAAAGAGTTATAAAACATAATCCCCGTTAATGCATTTTGACGCTGCATCTCCCAAGAACGCTTAAATTTTTGGGTATGCACCGGAACTTTCTCGTTTGAGTTTGTTTAATTAATCCGTTCAAAACAGATCGATGAAATAAGTCAACACGTGAGATTTTGGTACTAATACACCAACATTTACATCAGACCTTTAGCCCCGCGGGATCATGTCAGTGTGTGTTTTTAAGGTGATATGTGTGCATACGCGATAAGCACCTAAATCGCATGTGCTGACACAAATGTCAAATTATTGAGATGGCAAAATTTGTTGCGTTATAATGAAAAGGCAAGATGGGTATTTCCTTACAATCTCGAAACACACAATATTTAGATGGGTAATATATTTTAATCATTCATTAATTTTGTGAGCACATCTCTGCAAAAGCTCCTGTATGCGAGATACAGAACTTACATATACATTACTTGTAAATAGATTGATGAAATATCCAACTTTTAAGGATATGAAACTGTGTTACTTTCTCGGAAAAAGCTGAGTGGATTTGTGCTTTCTTTGAGAAATACGAAAACGGTACTCTCCTATTATTAAACTGGCAGTCTATCATATTTAGAAAACAATTTGAGCGTACATTTTGTCCAAAATTACGGTAAATGAATTAGTATATATTATCATATATCACATGCAAATAAGATCATAAGAGAACTTTCAGCTGAGAAATTTCATTGGTCACATTCTGACCCCAAGATGAGTGACAGGCCTTATAAGGTGATTGACAGGTCTTATCACACAAGGTAGATAAGAAAACAAGTGAAACTACACCGTATCAGCTAAAACGGGTTCTTTATTGATGTTTGTCAGACTTGTGTGTGTTTTTAATTGAACTGTTTTATATTTTATTTTGCCTATATTTCAATTCTCTCATGCTTCAGAAATTTTAAATCTACAAAAATAAATTATAGCAAATGCCCGCAATTAAAAACATAGGCACATTTTTTTTTTAATTTTATTCATTTCCAGCGCCTATAAATCTTTTATTATAGAGTTCCTTTTTTAATAAAAAATAATCATTGTTCAGTTTGAGTCAATACTTGAAGCTTTTGTGAAATTTAACATTTCCTAAAGCAATACAAATGCCTTCATAAAAATTAAATTTGCAAAATTTGGCATTTTCTTACCCATATCAAAACTTATTACCATTCTGACCAAGGTAGGAAATTTTAGGTTTTATTACGGTTTAGGAAACATGCCGTTATTTTTATAAAATAAAATAATGTACCAAGTAACACATTTTCAAAGACTTAAAATTTGATATCAAACTAAAGTACCAGTACACGAGGGTTTGGATGGCACCCTGATATATCGGTATTATATTGATTAGCGGTTTGAGCCAATAATAATAATAATAATAATAATAATAATAATAATAATAATAATAAAACGTTTAGCGATTTTGGGTCTAAATTTTAAACCATTTACTGCCTAAAATACAAAGAGGATAAATAAAAGTTGTGATAAGCCATTGTTAAACCCATTCTAAAATTTAACGGCGATTTTTACTGATTAACAATTTTATCGATTTGGCAAATATTTTATTGTAAACCAAAATTTTAATTTTAATTTCAGACCCCCTTTCTACTCATCCAGGTCCTCGAGCATGGATTGATTTCTCGAGGTTAACATGCTTCGTTTTAATTATAACAGACAGAAATGGAATAATTATTGTATAAACTGGAAGGAGATTGTATATGTAAAAGTTGTAAGCAATTTTCCGTTGTAAGTTTGATCCGAATTTTACGGAGCTCACGGACCCAATATTCATACTGGGTCCGAGCGGAGCTTCACATTCTGATCTTAAATATGGCCGAAAAACGACGTTTTCGATGACAAAGAGTACACACTTTGGTGATAGATAAGCTAAATATGCATTCTGCGATCATCGTTTTGGCGACCGAAAACGTTGTTTATGGCGATCGAAAACGATTTTCTGGATAAGTGTAATCGCAATTGCCACATACCCGTGTGTTTTTCGGGGAAATGAAATATTAAACTGCTCTGACGTAGGGCACAGTATTGGCGTACAAAACGTGGTTTTGCCTTTTTTCTGTTTACAGGAACCGATTTATAATGTTCTGGTCACATTTTTTTTTTGTTTTGAAACTAGGGGTGTACATTCGCCATGTTAAGAGTTTATTGATTCTTAGTTTTTATTTTTCAAAACCGCTAAAGGAGAGCTCCATAACTCAAAATTTAGAGTTAAAACGTCTGTAACTCTGTAACAATACCGCTTTAGTAGGCATGCGCAAATGCGTGTTACAACGCCATTTTGACGTCATTTTTTACGAAATTTAGTATACGTCAAAGCTGAAACATCACCGTTTAACGTCATATCCAGTTTGATGTTTAGTTCTCTAATACGGCGTCTCAGAAAGTTAAGTTTTATCAAATAAAATCTGTAACTCGATACAAAAAACGCGCGAAAAATACAGACATGGTCTCTTCAGCATGTGATTTTGTAATCTTGATTGCGTTTTATTGACAAAATATTTTTTTGTTTGAAATGTACTTTTTTCCGTTGTGAAAGATAGTCGAAAAATATTTGCATTGCCGCTTTCCAATGTTCAAGAAAACCCCAAGTCTTAAAATTTGTTACCAAAACAGAGTTTTCATTAAAATAAATACACATACTCATGAAATTTAAGCGACAATGGAACTCACTAGAAAATTATATCTCCACAATGTACTTTGCTTGCTTACTTATAAATGCGGTATATGAAGTTTATCCGCCGAAAATCAAAAAAATGTGAACATTTACCTCAGTCTTAAATTTTGTTACCGGCGGAAAAAATGACGTTAAACATAGAGACGTCAAACGAGGCAATTGGGAATAAGATGCCGTTTTCAGTTCTCTTGTGTATGCGTGCATACTAAGTTGGAAATACTTATTCTGACGTGTATGAAATCGAATTTATTGATGTTTGAAACTAGAAAACGATTTTCATTTTACCAGCGAATGAAAGTCTCTCCAGAAGCAGGCGTCTAGCTAAATTTAATGATAATTAGAAATAATTAAGCGTCGCGACGTTACAATTCGACGTTACGTTTTGAACGCCAATACCATGCGCGCCGTCTTTATTTTCGGAAGTTATTGTACATTTTTGCATATCTGGAAAGTAGAGTACAGCTTGAAGTTCCCCCTATTCGAAATTAATGAACAGTAGCGATGAGAGATCAAAGGAAGGACGGCAAAGTCATGATACTAGTGTAAGTTATTGTATGGTTTGTGCGTCTGTACCCCAGGGGGGGGGGGGTAGTCTAATTTTTTTTTGCATACGTAGGCTCGGACCCAGCATCTACCGTTCACCCCAAAAAAATATCAGAAATTTCAAGCACCCCAAAAAAATATTTGAAATTTTTGCAACCCAAAAAAATATCCCGATTCTGAATATTTACCTTAAGAAAAGACCCTAAAATACATGGAAATAACCCCTAAAACTAGTCCAATTTTGGGATGACCCCCAAAAAATATCCACAAAATTTTCATACCCCCCAAAAATATTCATTTTTCTGAAAACCCAAAAAATTATTGAAATTCAAAAATTTGACCCCCAAAAAATGGGCCGAGCCTACGTATGTATGAAAATATCAGAGTAACCCCCCCCCCACCCTGGGGTCTGTACGGGAAGATAATCCACGAGCTTTGAAAAAGAGTAGAATTGAGCCTGTATTGAAAATAATCTATATGTTTTATTTGTATTGTTCAAAAATTGTTAGATCTGGTACTTCTAAAAGTACCAAAATCTTAAATAGTAGTAATAATAAGTTTTGATAATATTTATATTGCGTGATCCAAATTTAGAAATTACTAGTCAGCCGTTTACCTGGTCAGCCTTTTAGGGAGTCTGGTCAGCTATTTGGTCTGCACCTGTTTTGGTCAGTGGTCAGCGGTCTTCATTGAAAAAGTCAGCCTTTTAGGGAGGACCAATTTCATGCTCAGTTGGGTTGAGCATTAACCTTGGGCCAGTTCTCGTTGTCGTAGTTTATCACAGAGGCACCCGACTTTTCAGGTCACAGACCTGTAAATGTAAAAAGGGCAGTGACTGGCTGAAAAGGTGGGTGGAAGCTCAGCACAATATTTTTAAGTTGTAAGGTGTTTCATGATTGGTCAATAATAAAACTAGGAAATATATTGTATTTATTAGACGGGTCTATCTTTGCTGTACTTTTTGGAACAACATCTCATTGCTTTTGTTGATTTAGTTTAGTGGTGTGGCTTAGAAAAAAGGACCTTGCATTCTGGTATTTTTTTCAGTAGAATTTTCCTCTCATGTAGGCTGCCCACCTTCAGGGGCCGAAAAGTGGCAAAACATGGCGGTCACCATGGTATCTCATTCTTGTTTTTTGATTGAACTAGGTCCAATCTGTAACTCTATGGCAGCCTCATTGTGGTTGAAGAGTTGTGAGGACCACAGCCTACTTAAAAGCTATAATGGAGGTCTATGGAAAAACAATTACAGGTCTGGGCCCTAAAGAAGAATATCAGGCCTGTTATGTTGGATACCTTGGCTGCAATGTATGTGACCTGTAATATGTTTTTGATGCATTGTTTTGATTTCAGCAAGTCCAATAATGATTTGAGCTTTCAAAAAGTTCACTTTTTTAAAACAAAAATCATTAAGACTGCAGAAAAAGAGCCTTATTAGTAGGTAGGGGTGATGGTTGGCTCAGTTTTGCACTACATATTGGACTTGAAGCATGTGAGTTGCACTTCAGCACTATGAGGCTATACTGTAAGCATACTTTCTTTTATCGGAAACTCATTGGTTCCCAAATCAGAGCATTTGTGTTTTTATTGTTATGCTAAAGCATTTTTTGGAGTGTGTGTTCTTGTGATTGTCAAAATATGGTAAAAAAGGCCCTTTCGCAAGTTTGCGTAAACCGCAGTAGTGGTCACTTTATGGAGTTAAACGCAATTTAGTTGAAAAGTGTTCACATATGTTAAACCCATATTTACATGCTCATTTATTGCCATGTGCCTTAGTTGAACTCAGAGATGGCACAATAGACTGTCATATTACCCAATATGACATTGACCTTTGACAAATTGACCTTTAAATTGAGCAACAGTGTAGAACAACTTGGAAACCTGTATGATATTGCACTCTCCACTTTGTAAAGTAGAACATTTGGGTCAGTTTGGGTTGATTTGCTGTCCAAATTGACCCTTGACCTTATTGATGACCTTGACCTTGATAAGAGGGGCCATTTCATATGGATATATGTATGCGTATTAGTCCGTTTTAATCTTTACTATTCAATCCGGCAACTTAAATGTCACTTTGAAAAAATGTCATAATGAACTGCAACAGTATACCAGTTCACAGGCTTGATTTTACCAAATTGACAGCCTGCCATTTGTAAAATAAGTATTTTGGGCTAGTATTTTTTAAACTTTGTCAATAATATGATATTTTCCTTGACCATTTGACCCATTTTACCCCAATTTAAGACAAATAGGTCATTAATTGTAGAAATTGTACCTTTTTGACCTATAAAATTGCAAAGTGACCTTGACCTTTGACCTCTATGACCTTGATAATTCCCTTTCACTGACCTTGACCTTGCAGCATCCTGGCTGTAGTAGTTTTTTTCTCCAGCTAGGTCTTTGGAAAAAATGTAAGCGGTCAAAATGCCATGTCGGTGAGCATAGCCCCTCTGCATGGAAACTAGTTTTGCTCTTCACCCCCTCTGGCTGTTACATAATATTAGCTTTTGTCACCTAAATTAGCAAAAATTGCTTTATTTTGCACAAATGAACCTTTTTATGTGATTAGAAGTTGATTTAATGTGTAAAGAAAGTATTATATGTCCCATAGCTAGGAGCAAGTAATTTTGGCCTTGTTAATGGGGGTGGGTGGGGTAACTCCACATTAGACTCATGCTGGTAAAGCACATGCATCTTTTTGGTATAATATATTATAAAGTGGTGTTATAAGCTTATATTAGTGAAATTTAAAGCATTTCTGATATATAGTAAAAGAGATTTAAGAAAATGAATATGTTCACTTTTCCTTTTCATTATTTTGCTGTACAATGAGTTTACCAGTAATATGTGTAGGGGGGTAGGGTTGTTTATTGGGTTCCCTAGAATAAGTTTGGGGTAAATGATGCAAACAAACAATATAAATGTGCTTTAAAATGTTTATTGGTTTGAATTAAACTATTTTCTTGGTCCTTTGTCTGAAATGGGTTATGGCTTTAAAGAAGAATATCAGGCCTGTTATGTTGGATACCTTGGCTGCAATGTATGTGACCTGTAATATGTTTTTGATGCATTGTTTTGATTTCAGCAAGTCCAATAATGATTTGAGCTTTCAAAAAGTTCACTTTTTTAAAACAAAAATCATTAAGACTGCAGAAAAAGAGCCTTATTAGTAGGTAGGGGTGATGGTTGGCTCAGTTTTGCACTACATATTGGACTTGAAGCATGTGAGTTGCACTTCAGCACTATGAGGCTATACTGTAAGCATACTTTCATTTATCGGAAACTCATTGGTTCCCAAATCAGAGCATTTGTGTTTTTATTGTTATGCTAAAGCATTTTTTGGAGTGTGTGTTCTTGTGATTGTCAAAATATGGTAAAAAAGGCCCTTTCGCAAGTTTGCATAAACCGCAGTAGTGGTCACTTTATGGAGTTAAACGCAATTTAGTTGAAAAGTGTTCACATATGTTAAACCCATATTTACATGCTCATTTATTGCCATGTGCCTTAGTTGAACTCAGAGATGGCACAATAGACTGTCATATTACCCAATATGACATTGACCTTTGACAGATTGACCTTTAAATTGAGCAACAGTGTAGAACAACTTGGAAACCTGTATGATATTGCACTCTCCACTTTGTAAAGTAGAACATTTGGGTCAGTTTGGGTTGATTTGCTGTCCAAATTGACCCTTGACCTTATTGATGACCTTGACCTTGATAAGAGGGGCCATTTCATATGGATATATGTATGCGTATTAGTCCGTTTTAATCTTTACTATTCAATCCGGCAACTTAAATGTCACTTTGAAAAAATGTCATAATGAACTGCAACAGTATACCAGTTCACAGGCTTGATTTTACCAAATTGACAGCCTGCCATTTGTAAAATAAGTATTTTGGGCTAGTATTTTTTAAACTTTGTCAATAATATGATATTTTCCTTGACCATTTGACCCATTTTACCCCAATTTAAGACAAATAGGTCATTAATTGTAGAAATTGTACCTTTTTGACCTATAAAATTGCAAAGTGACCTTGACCTTTGACCTCTATGACCTTGATAATTCCCTTTCACTGACCTTGACCTTGCAGCATCCTGGCTGTAGTAGTTTTTTTCTCCAGCTAGGTCTTTGGAAAAAATGTAAGCGGTCAAAATGCCATGTCGGTGAGCATAGCCCCTCTGCATGGAAACTAGTTTTGCTCTTCACCCCCTCTGGCTGTTACATAATATTAGCTTTTGTCACCTAAATTAGCAAAAATTGCTTTATTTTGCACAAATGAACCTTTTTATGTGATTAGAAGTTGATTTAATGTGTAAAGAAAGTATTATATGTCCCATAGCTAGGAGCAAGTAATTTTGGCCTTGTTAATGGGGGTGGGTGGGGTAACTCCACATTAGACTCATGCTGGTAAAGCACATGCATCTTTTTGGTATAATATATTATAAAGTGGTGTTATAAGCTTATATTAGTGAAATTTAAAGCATTTCTGATATATAGTAAAAGAGATTTAAGAAAATGAATATGTTCACTTTTCCTTTTCATTATTTTGCTGTACAATGAGTTTACCAGTAATATGTGTAGGGGGGTAGGGTTGTTTAAAGGGTTCCCTAGAATAAGTTTGGGGTAAATGATGCAAACAAACAATATAAATGTGCTTTAAAATGTTTATTGGTTTGAATTAAACTATTTTCTTGGTCCTTTGTCTGAAATGGGTTATGGCTTTAGGTCACAGACCTGTAAATGTAAAAAGGGCAGTGACTGGCTGAAAAGGTGGGTGGAAGCTCAGCACAATATTTTTAAGTTGTAAGGTGTTTCATGATTGGTCAATAATAAAACTAGGAAATATATTGTATTTATTAGACGGGTCTATCTTTGCTGTACTTTTTGGAACAACATCTCATTGCTTTTGTTGATTTAGTTTAGTGGTGTGGCTAAGAAAAAAGGACCTTGCATTCTGGTATTTTTTTCAGTAGAATTTTCCTCTCATGTAGGGTGCCCACCTTCAGGGGCCGAAAAGTGGCAAAACATGGCGGTCACCAGGGTATCTCATTCTTGTTTTTTGATTGAACTAGGTCCAATCTGTAACTCTATGGCAGCCTCATTGTGGTTGAAGAGTTGTGAGGACCACAGCCTACTTAAAAGCTATAATGGAGGTCTATGGAAAAACAATTACAGGTCTGGGCCTAAAGAAGAATATCAGGCCTGTTATGTTGGATACCTTGGCTGCAATGTATGTGACCTGTAATATGTTTTTGATGCATTGTTTTGATTTCAGCAAGTCCAATAATGATTTGAGCTTTCAAAAAGTTCACTTTTTTAAAACAAAAATCATTAAGACTGCAGAAAAAGAGCCTTATTAGTAGGTAGGGGTGATGGTTGGCTCAGTTTTGCACTACATATTGGACTTGAAGCATGTGAGTTGCACTTCAGCACTATGAGGCTATACTGTAAGCATACTTTCATTTATCGGAAACTCATTGGTTCCCAAATCAGAGCATTTGTGTTTTTATTGTTATGCTAAAGCATTTTTTGGAGTGTGTGTTCATGTGATTGTCAAAATATGGTAAAAAAGGCCCTTTCGCAAGTTTGCGTAAACCGCAGTAGTGGTCACTTTATGGAGTTAAACGCAATTTAGTTGAAAAGTGTTCACATATGTTAAACCCATATTTACATGCTCATTTATTGCCATGTGCCTTAGTTGAACTCAGAGATGGCACAATAGACTGTCATATTACCCAATATGACATTGACCTTTGACAGATTGACCTTTAAATTGAGCAACAGTGTAGAACAACTTGGAAACCTGTATGATATTGCACTCTCCACTTTGTAAAGTAGAACATTTGGGTCAGTTTGGGTTGATTTGCTGTCCAAATTGACCCTTGACCTTATTGATGACCTTGACCTTGATAAGAGGGGCCATTTCATATGGATATATGTATGCGTATTAGTCCGTTTTAATCTTTACTATTCAATCCGGCAACTTAAATGTCACTTTGAAAAAATGTCATAATGAACTGCAACAGTATACCAGTTCACAGGCTTGATTTTACCAAATTGACAGCCTGCCATTTGTAAAATAAGTATTTTGGGCTAGTATTTTTTAAACTTTGTCAATAATATGATATTTTCCTTGACCATTTGACCCATTTTACCCCAATTTAAGACAAATAGGTCATTAATTGTAGAAATTGTACTTTTTTGACCTATAAAATTGCAAAGTGACCTTGACCTTTGACCTCTATGACCTTGATAATTCCCTTTCACTGACCTTGACCTTGCAGCATCCTGGCTGTAGTAGTTTTTTTCTCCAGCTAGGTCTTTGGAAAAAATGTAAGCGGTCAAAATGCCATGTCGGTGAGCATAGCCCCTCTGCATGGAAACTAGTTTTGCTCTTCACCCCCTCTGGCTGTTACATAATATTAGCTTTTGTCACCTAAATTAGCAAAAATTGCTTTATTTTGCACAAATGAACCTTTTTATGTGATTAGAAGTTGATTTAATGTGTAAAGAAAGTATTATATGTCCCATAGCTAGGAGCAAGTAATTTTGGCCTTGTTAATGGGGGTGGGTGGGGTAACTCCACATTAGACTCATGCTGGTAAAGCACATGCATCTTTTTGGTATAATATATTATAAAGTGGTGTTATAAGCTTATATTAGTGAAATTTAAAGCATTTCTGATATATAGTAAAAGAGATTTAAGAAAATGAATATGTTCACTTTTCCTTTTCATTATTTTGCTGTACAATGAGTTTACCAGTAATATGTGTAGGGGGGTAGGGTTGTTTAAAGGGTTCCCTAGAATAAGTTTGGGGTAAATGATGCAAACAAACAATATAAATGTGCTTTAAAATGTTTATTGGTTTGAATTAAACTATTTTCTTGGTCCTTTGTCTGAAATGGGTTATGGCTTTAGGTCACAGACCTGTAAATGTAAAAAGGGCAGTGACTGGCTGAAAAGGTGGGTGGAAGCTCAGCACAATATTTTTAAGTTGTAAGGTGTTTCATGATTGGTCAATAATAAAACTAGGAAATATATTGTATTTATTAGACGGGTCTATCTTTGCTGTACTTTTTGGAACAACATCTCATTGCTTTTGTTGATTTAGTTTAGTGGTGTGGCTTAGAAAAAAGGACCTTGCATTCTGGTATTTTTTTCAGTAGAATTTTCCTCTCATGTAGGGTGCCCACCTTCAGGGGCCGAAAAGTGGCAAAACATGGCGGTCACCAGGGTATCTCATTCTTGTTTTTTTGATTGAACTAGGTCCAATCTGTAACTCTATGGCAGCCTCATTGTGGTTGAAGAGTTGTGAGGACCACAGCCTACTTAAAAGCTATAATGGAGGTCTATGGAAAAACAATTACAGGTCTGGGCCCTAAAGAAGAATATCAGGCCTGTTATGTTGGATACCTTGGCTGCAATGTATGTGACCTGTAATATGTTTTTGATGCATTGTTTTGATTTCAGCAAGTCCAATAATGATTTGAGCTTTCAAAAAGTTCACTTTTTTAAAACAAAAATCATTAAGACTGCAGAAAAATAGCCTTATTAGTAGATAGGGGTGATGGTTGGCTCAGTTTTGCATTACATATTGGACTTGAAGCATGTGAGTTGCACTTCAGCACTATGAGGCTATACTGTAAGCATACTTTCATTTATCGGAAACTCATTGGTTCCCAAATCAGAGCATTTGTGTTTTTATTGTTATGCTAAAGCATTTTTTGGAGTGTGTGTTCTTGTGATTGTCAAAATATGGTAAAAAAGGCCCTTTCGCAAGTTTGCGTAAACCGCAGTAGTGGTCACTTTATGGAGTTAAACGCAATTTAGTTGAAAAGTGTTCACATATGTTAAACCCATATTTACATGCTCATTTATTGCCATGTGCCTTAGTTGAACTCAGAGATGGCACAATAGACTGTCATATTACCCAATATGACATTGACCTTTGACAGATTGACCTTTAAATTGAGCAACAGTGTAGAACAACTTGGAAACCTGTATGATATTGCACTCTCCACTTTGTAAAGTAGAACATTTGGGTCAGTTTGGGTTGATTTGCTGTCCAAATTGACCCTTGACCTTATTGATGACCTTGACCTTGATAAGAGGGGCCATTTCATATGGATATATGTATGCGTATTAGTCCGTTTTAATCTTTACTATTCAATCCGGCAACTTAAATGTCACTTTGAAAAAATGTCATAATGAACTGCAACAGTATACCAGTTCACAGGCTTGATTTTACCAAATTGACAGCCTGCCATTTGTAAAATAAGTATTTTGGGCTAGTATTTTTTAAACTTTGTCAATAATATGATATTTTCCTTGACCATTTGACCCATTTTACCCCAATTTAAGACAAATAGGTCATTAATTGTAGAAATTGTACCTTTTTGACCTATAAAATTGCAAAGTGACCTTGACCTTTGACCTCTATGACCTTGATAATTCCCTTTCACTGACCTTGACCTTGCAGCATCCTGGCTGTAGTAGTTTTTTTCTCCAGCTAGGTCTTTGGAAAAAATGTAAGCGGTCAAAATGCCATGTCGGTGAGCATAGCCCCTCTGCATGGAAACTAGTTTTGCTCTTCACCCCCTCTGGCTGTTACATAATATTAGCTTTTGTCACCTAAATTAGCAAAAATTGCTTTATTTTGCACAAATGAACCTTTTTATGTGATTAGAAGTTGATTTAATGTGTAAAGAAAGTATTATATGTCCCATAGCTAGGAGCAAGTAATTTTGGCCTTGTTAATGGGGGTGGGTGGGGTAACTCCACATTAGACTCATGCTGGTAAAGCACATGCATCTTTTTGGTATAATATATTATAAAGTGGTGTTATAAGCTTATATTAGTGAAATTTAAAGCATTTCTGATATATAGTAAAAGAGATTTAAGAAAATGAATATGTTCACTTTTCCTTTTCATTATTTTGCTGTACAATGAGTTTACCAGTAATATGTGTAGGGGGGTAGGGTTGTTTAAAGGGTTCCCTAGAATAAGTTTGGGGTAAATGATGCAAACAAACAATATAAATGTGCTTTAAAATGTTTATTGGTTTGAATTAAACTATTTTCTTGGTCCTTTGTCTGAAATGGGTTATGGCTTTAGGTCACAGACCTGTAAATGTAAAAAGGGCAGTGACTGGCTGAAAAGGTGGGTGGAAGCTCAGCACAATATTTTTAAGTTGTAAGGTGTTTCATGATTGGTCAATAATAAAACTAGGAAATATATTGTATTTATTAGACGGGTCTATCTTTGCTGTACTTTTTGGAACAACATCTCATTGCTTTTGTTGATTTAGTTTAGTGGTGTGGCTAAGAAAAAGGGACCTTGCATTCTGGTATTTTTTTCAGTAGAATTTTCCTCTCATGTAGGGTGCCCACCTTCAGGGGCCGAAAAGTGGCAAAACATGGCGGTCACCAGGGTATCTCATTCTTGTTTTTTGATTGAACTAGGTCCAATCTGTAACTCTATGGCAGCCTCATTGTGGTTGAAGAGTTGTGAGGACCACAGCCTACTTAAAAGCTATAATGGAGGTCTATGGAAAAACAATTACAGGTCTGGGCCCTAAAGAAGAATATCAGGCCTGTTATGTTGGATACCTTGGCTGCAATGTATGTGACCTGTAATATGTTTTTGATGCATTGTTTTGATTTCAGCAAGTCCAATAATGATTTGAGCTTTCAAAAAGTTCACTTTTTTAAAACAAAAATCATTAAGACTGCAGAAAAAGAGCCTTATTAGTAGGTAGGGGTGATGGTTGGCTCAGTTTTGCACTACATATTGGACTTGAAGCATGTGAGTTGCACTTCAGCACTATGAGGCTATACTGTAAGCATACTTTCATTTATCGGAAACTCATTGGTTCCCAAATCAGAGCATTTGTGTTTTTATTGTTATGCTAAAGCATTTTTTGGAGTGTGTGTTCATGTGATTGTCAAAATATGGTAAAAAAGGCCCTTTCGCAAGTTTGCGTAAACCGCAGTAGTGGTCACTTTATGGAGTTAAATGCAATTTAGTTGAAAAGTGTTCACATATGTTAAACCCATATTTACATGCTCATTTATTGCCATGTGCCTTAGTTGAACTCAGAGATGGCACAATAGACTGTCATATTACCCAATATGACATTGACCTTTGACAGATTGACCTTTAAATTGAGCAACAGTGTAGAACAACTTGGAAACCTGTATGATATTGCACTCTCCACTTTGTAAAGTAGAACATTTGGGTCAGTTTGGGTTGATTTGCTGTCCAAATTGACCATTGACCTTATTGATGACCTTGACCTTGATAAGAGGGGCCATTTCATATGGATATATGTATGCGTATTAGTCCGTTTTAATCTTTACTATTCAATCCGGCAACTTAAATGTCACTTTGAAAAAATGTCATAATGAACTGCAACAGTATACCAGTTCACAGGCTTGATTTTACCAAATTGACAGCCTGCCATTTGTAAAATAAGTATTTTGGGCTAGTATTTTTTAAACTTTGTCAATAATATGATATTTTCCTTGACCATTTGACCCATTTTACCCCAATTTAAGACAAATAGGTCATTAATTGTAGAAATTGTACCTTTTTGACCTATAAAATTGCAAAGTGACCTTGACCTTTGACCTCTATGACCTTCATAATTCCCTTTCACTGACCTTGACCTTGCAGCATCCTGGCTGTAGTAGTTTTTTTCTCCAGCTAGGTCTTTGGAAAAAATGTAAGCGGTCAAAATGCCATGTCGGTGAGCATAGCCCCTCTGCATGGAAACTAGTTTTGCTCTTCACCCCCTCTGGCTGTTACATAATATTAGCTTTTGTCACCTAAATTAGCAAAAATTGCTTTATTTTGCACAAATGAACCTTTTTATGTGATTAGAAGTTGATTTAATGTGTAAAGAAAGTATTATATGTCCCATAGCTAGGAGCAAGTAATTTTGGCCTTGTTAATGGGGGTGGGTGGGGTAACTCCACATTAGACTCATGCTGGTAAAGCACATGCATCTTTTTGGTATAATATATTATAAAGTGGTGTTATAAGCTTATATTAGTGAAATTTAAAGCATTTCTGATATATAGTAAAAGAGATTTAAGAAAATGAATATGTTCACTTTTCCTTTTCATTATTTTGCTGTACAATGAGTTTACCAGTAATATGTGTAGGGGGGTAGGGTTGTTTAAAGGGTTCCCTAGAATAAGTTTGGGGTAAATGATGCAAACAAACAATATAAATGTGCTTTAAAATGTTTATTGGTTTGAATTAAACTATTTTCTTGGTCCTTTGTCTGAAATGGGTTATGGCTTTAGGTCACAGACCTGTAAATGTAAAAAGGGCAGTGACTGGCTGAAAAGGTGGGTGGAAGCTCAGCACAATATTTTTAAGTTGTAAGGTGTTTCATGATTGGTCAATAATAAAACTAGGAAATATATTGTATTTATTAGACGGGTCTATCTTTGCTGTACTTTTTGGAACAACATCTCATTGCTTTTGTTGATTTAGTTTAGTGGTGTGGCTTAGAAAAAAGGACCTTGCATTCTGGTATTTTTTTCAGTAGAATTTTCCTCTCATGTAGGGTGCCCACCTTCAGGGGCCGAAAAGTGGCAAAACATGGCGGTCACCAGGGTATCTCATTCTTGTTTTTTTGATTGAACTAGGTCCAATCTGTAACTCTATGGCAGCCTCATTGTGGTTGAAGAGTTGTGAGGACCACAGCCTACTTAAAAGCTATAATGGAGGTCTATGGAAAAACAATTACAGGTCTGGGCCCTAAAGAAGAATATCAGGCCTGTTATGTTGGATACCTTGGCTGCAATGTATGTGACCTGTAATATGTTTTTGATGCATTGTTTTGATTTCAGCAAGTCCAATAATGATTTGAGCTTTCAAAAAGTTCACTTTTTTAAAACAAAAATCATTAAGACTGCAGAAAAATAGCCTTATTAGTAGATAGGGGTGATGGTTGGCTCAGTTTTGCACTACATATTGGACTTGAAGCATGTGAGTTGCACTTCAGCACTATGAGGCTATACTGTAAGCATACTTTCATTTATCGGAAACTCATTGGTTCCCAAATCAGAGCATTTGTGTTTTTATTGTTATGCTAAAGCATTTTTTGGAGTGTGTGTTCTTGTGATTGTCAAAATATGGTAAAAAAGGCCCTTTCGCAAGTTTGCGTAAACCGCAGTAGTGGTCACTTTATGGAGTTAAACGCAATTTAGTTGAAAAGTGTTCACATATGTTAAACCCATATTTACATGCTCATTTATTGCCATGTGCCTTAGTTGAACTCAGAGATGGCACAATAGACTGTCATATTACCCAATATGACATTGACCTTTGACAGATTGACCTTTAAATTGAGCAACAGTGTAGAACAACTTGGAAACCTGTATGATATTGCACTCTCCACTTTGTAAAGTAGAACATTTGGGTCAGTTTGGGTTGATTTGCTGTCCAAATTGACCCTTGACCTTATTGATGACCTTGACCTTGATAAGAGGGGCCATTTCATATGGATATATGTATGCGTATTAGTCCGTTTTAATCTTTACTATTCAATCCGGCAACTTAAATGTCACTTTGAAAAAATGTCATAATGAACTGCAACAGTATACCAGTTCACAGGCTTGATTTTACCAAATTGACAGCCTGCCATTTGTAAAATAAGTATTTTGGGCTAGTATTTTTTAAACTTTGTCAATAATATGATATTTTCCTTGACCATTTGACCCATTTTACCCCAATTTAAGACAAATAGGTCATTAATTGTAGAAATTGTACCTTTTTGACCTATAAAATTGCAAAGTGACCTTGACCTTTGACCTCTATGACCTTGATAATTCCCTTTCACTGACCTTGACCTTGCAGCATCCTGGCTGTAGTAGTTTTTTTCTCCAGCTAGGTCTTTGGAAAAAATGTAAGCGGTCAAAATGCCATGTCGGTGAGCATAGCCCCTCTACATGGAAACTAGTTTTGCTCTTCACCCCCTCTGGCTGTTACATAATATTAGCTTTTGTCACCTAAATTGGCAAAAATTGCTTTATTTTGCACAAATGAACCTTTTTATGTGATTAGAAGTTGATTTAATGTGTAAAGAAAGTATTATATGTCCCATAGCTAGGAGCAAGTAATTTTGGCCTTGTTAATGGGGGTGGGTGGGGTAACTCCACATTAGACTCATGCTGGTAAAGCACATGCATCTTTTTGGTATAATATATTATAAAGTGGTGTTATAAGCTTATATTAGTGAAATTTAAAGCATTTCTGATATATAGTAAAAGAGATTTAAGAAAATGAATATGTTCACTTTTCCTTTTCATTATTTTACTGTACAATGAGTTTACCAGTAATATGTGTAGGGGGTAGGGTTGTTTAAAGGGTTCCCTAGAATAAGTTTGGGGTAAATGATGCAAACAAACAATATAAATGTGCTTTAAAATGTTTATTGGTTTGAATTAAACTTTTTTCTTGGTCCTTTGTCTGAAATGGGTTATGGCTTTAGGTCACAGACCTGTAAATGTAAAAAGGGCAGTGACTGGCTGAAAAGGTGGGTGGAAGCTCAGCACAATATTTTTAAGTTGTAAGGTGTTTCATGATTGGTCAATAATAAAACTAGGAAATATATTGTATTTATTAGACGGGTCTATCTTTGCTGTACTTTTTGGAACAACATCTCATTGCTTTTGTTGATTTAGTTTAGTGGTGTGGCTAAGAAAAAGGGACCTTGCATTCTGGTATTTTTTTCAGTAGAATTTTCCTCTCATGTAGGGTGCCCACCTTCAGGGGCCGAAAAGTGGCAAAACATGGCGGTCACCAGGGTATCTCATTCTTGTTTTTTGATTGAACTAGGTCCAATCTGTAACTCTATGGCAGCCTCATTGTGGTTGAAGAGTTGTGAGGACCACAGCCTACTTAAAAGCTATAATGGAGGTCTATGGAAAAACAATTACAGGTCTGGGCCCTAAAGAAGAATATCAGGCCTGTTATGTTGGATACCTTGGCTGCAATGTATGTGACCTGTAATATGTTTTTGATGCATTGTTTTGATTTCAGCAAGTCCAATAATGATTTGAGCTTTCAAAAAGTTCACTTTTTTAAAACAAAAATCATTAAGACTGCAGAAAAATAGCCTTATTAGTAGATAGGGGTGATGGTTGGCTCAGTTTTGCACTACATATTGGACTTGAAGCATGTGAGTTGCACTTCAGCACTATGAGGCTATACTGTAAGCATACTTTCATTTATCGGAAACTCATTGGTTCCCAAATCAGAGCATTTGTGTTTTTATTGTTATGCTAAAGCATTTTTTGGAGTGTGTGTTCTTGTGATTGTCAAAATATGGTAAAAAAGGCCCTTTCGCAAGTTTGCGTAAACCGCAGTAGTGGTCACTTTATGGAGTTAAACGCAATTTAGTTGAAAAGTGTTCACATATGTTAAACCCATATTTACATGCTCATTTATTGCCATGTGCCTTAGTTGAACTCAGAGATGGCACAATAGACTGTCATATTACCCAATATGACATTGACCTTTGACAGATTGACCTTTAAATTGAGCAACAGTGTAGAACAACTTGGAAACCTGTATGATATTGCACTCTCCACTTTGTAAAGTAGAACATTTGGGTCAGTTTGGGTTGATTTGCTGTCCAAATTGACCCTTGACCTTATTGATGACCTTGACCTTGATAAGAGGGGCCATTTCATATGGATATATGTATGCGTATTAGTCCGTTTTAATCTTTACTATTCAATCCGGCAACTTAAATGTCACTTTGAAAAAATGTCATAATGAACTGCAACAGTATACCAGTTCACAGGCTTGATTTTACCAAATTGACAGCCTGCCATTTGTAAAATAAGTATTTTGGGCTAGTATTTTTTAAACTTTGTCAATAATATGATATTTTCCTTGACCATTTGACCCATTTTACCCCAATTTAAGACAAATAGGTCATTAATTGTAGAAATTGTACCTTTTTGACCTATAAAATTGCAAAGTGACCTTGACCTTTGACCTCTATGACCTTCATAATTCCCTTTCACTGACCTTGACCTTGCAGCATCCTGGCTGTAGTAGTTTTTTTCTCCAGCTAGGTCTTTGGAAAAAATGTAAGCGGTCAAAATGCCATGTCGGTGAGCATAGCCCCTCTGCATGGAAACTAGTTTTGCTCTTCACCCCCTCTGGCTGTTACATAATATTAGCTTTTGTCACCTAAATTAGCAAAAATTGCTTTATTTTGCACAAATGAACCTTTTTATGTGATTAGAAGTTGATTTAATGTGTAAAGAAAGTATTATATGTCCCATAGCTAGGAGCAAGTAATTTTGGCCTTGTTAATGGGGGTGGGTGGGGTAACTCCACATTAGACTCATGCTGGTAAAGCACATGCATCTTTTTGGTATAATATATTATAAAGTGGTGTTATAAGCTTATATTAGTGAAATTTAAAGCATTTCTGATATATAGTAAAAGAGATTTAAGAAAATGAATATGTTCACTTTTCCTTTTCATTATTTTGCTGTACAATGAGTTTACCAGTAATATGTGTAGGGGGGTAGGGTTGTTTAAAGGGTTCCCTAGAATAAGTTTGGGGTAAATGATGCAAACAAACAATATAAATGTGCTTTAAAATGTTTATTGGTTTGAATTAAACTATTTTCTTGGTCCTTTGTCTGAAATGGGTTATGGCTTTAGGTCACAGACCTGTAAATGTAAAAAGGGCAGTGACTGGCTGAAAAGGTGGGTGGAAGCTCAGCACAATATTTTTAAGTTGTAAGGTGTTTCATGATTGGTCAATAATAAAACTAGGAAATATATTGTATTTATTAGACGGGTCTATCTTTGCTGTACTTTTTGGAACAACATCTCATTGCTTTTGTTGATTTAGTTTAGTGGTGTGGCTTAGAAAAAAGGACCTTGCATTCTGGTATTTTTTTCAGTAGAATTTTCCTCTCATGTAGGGTGCCCACCTTCAGGGGCCGAAAAGTGGCAAAACATGGCGGTCACCAGGGTATCTCATTCTTGTTTTTTTGATTGAACTAGGTCCAATCTGTAACTCTATGGCAGCCTCATTGTGGTTGAAGAGTTGTGAGGACCACAGCCTACTTAAAAGCTATAATGGAGGTCTATGGAAAAACAATTACAGGTCTGGGCCCTAAAGAAGAATATCAGGCCTGTTATGTTGGATACCTTGGCTGCAATGTATGTGACCTGTAATATGTTTTTGATGCATTGTTTTGATTTCAGCAAGTCCAATAATGATTTGAGCTTTCAAAAAGTTCACTTTTTTAAAACAAAAATCATTAAGACTGCAGAAAAATAGCCTTATTAGTAGATAGGGGTGATGGTTGGCTCAGTTTTGCACTACATATTGGACTTGAAGCATGTGAGTTGCACTTCAGCACTATGAGGCTATACTGTAAGCATACTTTCATTTATCGGAAACTCATTGGTTCCCAAATCAGAGCATTTGTGTTTTTATTGTTATGCTAAAGCATTTTTTGGAGTGTGTGTTCTTGTGATTGTCAAAATATGGTAAAAAAGGCCCTTTCGCAAGTTTGCGTAAACCGCAGTAGTGGTCACTTTATGGAGTTAAACGCAATTTAGTTGAAAAGTGTTCACATATGTTAAACCCATATTTACATGCTCATTTATTGCCATGTGCCTTAGTTGAACTCAGAGATGGCACAATAGACTGTCATATTACCCAATATGACATTGACCTTTGACAGATTGACCTTTAAATTGAGCAACAGTGTAGAACAACTTGGAAACCTGTATGATATTGCACTCTCCACTTTGTAAAGTAGAACATTTGGGTCAGTTTGGGTTGATTTGCTGTCCAAATTGACCCTTGACCTTATTGATGACCTTGACCTTGATAAGAGGGGCCATTTCATATGGATATATGTATGCGTATTAGTCCGTTTTAATCTTTACTATTCAATCCGGCAACTTAAATGTCACTTTGAAAAAATGTCATAATGAACTGCAACAGTATACCAGTTCACAGGCTTGATTTTACCAAATTGACAGCCTGCCATTTGTAAAATAAGTATTTTGGGCTAGTATTTTTTAAACTTTGTCAATAATATGATATTTTCCTTGACCATTTGACCCATTTTACCCCAATTTAAGACAAATAGGTCATTAATTGTAGAAATTGTACCTTTTTGACCTATAAAATTGCAAAGTGACCTTGACCTTTGACCTCTATGACCTTGATAATTCCCTTTCACTGACCTTGACCTTGCAGCATCCTGGCTGTAGTAGTTTTTTTCTCCAGCTAGGTCTTTGGAAAAAATGTAAGCGGTCAAAATGCCATGTCGGTGAGCATAGCCCCTCTACATGGAAACTAGTTTTGCTCTTCACCCCCTCTGGCTGTTACATAATATTAGCTTTTGTCACCTAAATTGGCAAAAATTGCTTTATTTTGCACAAATGAACCTTTTTATGTGATTAGAAGTTGATTTAATGTGTAAAGAAAGTATTATATGTCCCATAGCTAGGAGCAAGTAATTTTGGCCTTGTTAATGGGGGTGGGTGGGGTAACTCCACATTAGACTCATGCTGGTAAAGCACATGCATCTTTTTGGTATAATATATTATAAAGTGGTGTTATAAGCTTATATTAGTGAAATTTAAAGCATTTCTGATATATAGTAAAAGAGATTTAAGAAAATGAATATGTTCACTTTTCCTTTTCATTATTTTGCTGTACAATGAGTTTACCAGTAATATGTGTAGGGGGGTAGGGTTGTTTAAAGGGTTCCCTAGAATAAGTTTGGGGTAAATGATGCAAACAAACAATATAAATGTGCTTTAAAATGTTTATTGGTTTGAATTAAACTATTTTCTTGGTCCTTTGTCTGAAATGGGTTATGGCTTTAAAGAAGAATATCAGGCCTGTTATGTTGGATACCTTGGCTGCAATGTATGTGACCTCTAATATGTTTTTGATGCATTGTTTTGATTTCAGCAAGTCCAATAATGATTTGAGCTTTCAAAAAGGTCACTTTTTTAAAACAAAAATCATTAAGACTGCAGAAAAAGAGCCTTATTAGTAGGTAGGGGTGATGGTTGGCTCAGTTTTGCACTACATATTGGACTTGAAGCATGTGAGTTGCACTTCAGCACTATGAGGCTATACTGTAAGCATACTTTCATTTATCGGAAACTCATTGGTTCCCAAATCAGAGCATTTGTGTTTTTATTGTTATGCTAAAGCATTTTTTGGAGTGTGTGTTCTTGTGATTGTCAAAATATGGTAAAAAAGGCCCTTTCGCAAGTTTGCGTAAACCGCAGTAGTGGTCACTTTATGGAGTTAAACGCAATTTAGTTGAAAAGTGTTCACATATGTTAAACCCATATTTACATGCTCATTTATTGCCATGTGCCTTAGTTGAACTCAGAGATGGCACAATAGACTGTCATATTACCCAATATGACATTGACCTTTGACAGATTGACCTTTAAATTGAGCAACAGTGTAGAACAACTTGGAAACCTGTATGATATTGCACTCTCCACTTTGTAAAGTAGAACATTTGGGTCAGTTTGGGTTGATTTGCTGTCCAAATTGACCCTTGACCTTATTGATGACCTTGACCTTGATAAGAGGGGCCATTTCATATGGATATATGTATGCGTATTAGTCCGTTTTAATCTTTACTATTCAATCCGGCAACTTAAATGTCACTTTGAAAAAATGTCATAATGAACTGCAACAGTATACCAGTTCACAGGCTTGATTTTACCAAATTGACAGCCTGCCATTTGTAAAATAAGTATTTTGGGCTAGTATTTTTTAAACTTTGTCAATAATATGATATTTTCCTTGACCATTTGACCCATTTTACCCCAATTTAAGACAAATAGGTCATTAATTGTAGAAATTGTACCTTTTTGACCTATAAAATTGCAAAGTGACCTTGACCTTTGACCTCTATGACCTTGATAATTCCCTTTCACTGACCTTGACCTTGCAGCATCCTGGCTGTAGTAGTTTTTTTCTCCAGCTAGGTATTTGGAAAAAATGTAAGCGGTCAAAATGCCATGTCGGTGAGCATAGCCCCTCTACATGGAAACTAGTTTTGCTCTTCACCCCCTCTGGCTGTTACATAATATTAGCTTTTGTCACCTAAATTGGCAAAAATTGCTTTATTTTGCACAAATGAACCTTTTTATGTGATTAGAAGTTGATTTAATGTGTAAAGAAAGTATTATATGTCCCATAGCTAGGAGCAAGTAATTTTGGCCTTGTTAATGGGGGTGGGTGGGGTAACTCCACATTAGACTCATGCTGGTAAAGCACATGCATCTTTTTGGTATAATATATTATAAAGTGGTGTTATAAGCTTATATTAGTGAAATTTAAAGCATTTCTGATATATAGTAAAAGAGATTTAAGAAAATGAATATGTTCACTTTTCCTTTTCATTATTTTGCTGTACAATGAGTTTACCAGTAATATGTGTAGGGGGGTAGGGTTGTTTAAAGGGTTCCCTAGAATAAGTTTGGGGTAAATGATGCAAACAAACAATATAAATGTGCTTTAAAATGTTTATTGGTTTGAATTAAACTATTTTCTTGGTCCTTTGTCTGAAATGGGTTATGGCTTTAGGTCACAGACCTGTAAATGTAAAAAGGGCAGTGACTGGCTGAAAAGGTGGGTGGAAGCTCAGCACAATATTTTTAAGTTGTAAGGTGTTTCATGATTGGTCAATAATAAAACTAGGAAATATATTGTATTTATTAGACGGGTCTATCTTTGCTGTACTTTTTGGAACAACATCTCATTGCTTTTGTTGATTTAGTTTAGTGGTGTGGCTTAGAAAAAAGGACCTTGCATTCTGGTATTTTTTTCAGTAGAATTTTCCTCTCATGTAGGGTGCCCACCTTCAGGGGCCGAAAAGTGGCAAAACATGGCGGTCACCAGGGTATCTCATTCTTGTTTTTTTGATTGAACTAGGTCCAATCTGTAACTCTATGGCAGCCTCATTGTGGTTGAAGAGTTGTGAGGACCACAGCCTACTTAAAAGCTATAATGGAGGTCTATGGAAAAACAATTACAGGTCTGGGCCCTAAAGAAGAATATCAGGCCTGTTATGTTGGATACCTTGGCTGCAATGTATGTGACCTGTAATATGTTTTTGATGCATTGTTTTGATTTCAGCAAGTCCAATAATGATTTGAGCTTTCAAAAAGTTCACTTTTTTAAAACAAAAATCATTAAGACTGCAGAAAAATAGCCTTATTAGTAGATAGGGGTGATGGTTGGCTCAGTTTTGCACTACATATTGGACTTGAAGCATGTGAGTTGCACTTCAGCACTATGAGGCTATACTGTAAGCATACTTTCATTTATCGGAAACTCATTGGTTCCCAAATCAGAGCATTTGTGTTTTTATTGTTATGCTAAAGCATTTTTTGGAGTGTGTGTTCTTGTGATTGTCAAAATATGGTAAAAAAGGCCCTTTCGCAAGTTTGCGTAAACCGCAGTAGTGGTCACTTTATGGAGTTAAACGCAATTTAGTTGAAAAGTGTTCACATATGTTAAACCCATATTTACATGCTCATTTATTGCCATGTGCCTTAGTTGAACTCAGAGATGGCACAATAGACTGTCATATTACCCAATATGACATTGACCTTTGACAGATTGACCTTTAAATTGAGCAACAGTGTAGAACAACTTGGAAACCTGTATGATATTGCACTCTCCACTTTGTAAAGTAGAACATTTGGGTCAGTTTGGGTTGATTTGCTGTCCAAATTGACCCTTGACCTTATTGATGACCTTGACCTTGATAAGAGGGGCCATTTCATATGGATATATGTATGCGTATTAGTCCGTTTTAATCTTTACTATTCAATCCGGCAACTTAAATGTCACTTTGAAAAAATGTCATAATGAACTGCAACAGTATACCAGTTCACAGGCTTGATTTTACCAAATTGACAGCCTGCCATTTGTAAAATAAGTATTTTGGGCTAGTATTTTTTAAACTTTGTCAATAATATGATATTTTCCTTGACCATTTGACCCATTTTACCCCAATTTAAGACAAATAGGTCATTAATTGTAGAAATTGTACCTTTTTGACCTATAAAATTGCAAAGTGACCTTGACCTTTGACCTCTATGACCTTGATAATTCCCTTTCACTGACCTTGACCTTGCAGCATCCTGGCTGTAGTAGTTTTTTTCTCCAGCTAGGTCTTTGGAAAAAATGTAAGCGGTCAAAATGCCATGTCGGTGAGCATAGCCCCTCTACATGGAAACTAGTTTTGCTCTTCACCCCCTCTGGCTGTTACATAATATTAGCTTTTGTCACCTAAATTGGCAAAAATTGCTTTATTTTGCACAAATGAACCTTTTTATGTGATTAGAAGTTGATTTAATGTGTAAAGAAAGTATTATATGTCCCATAGCTAGGAGCAAGTAATTTTGGCCTTGTTAATGGGGGTGGGTGGGGTAACTCCACATTAGACTCATGCTGGTAAAGCACATGCATCTTTTTGGTATAATATATTATAAAGTGGTGTTATAAGCTTATATTAGTGAAATTTAAAGCATTTCTGATATATAGTAAAAGAGATTTAAGAAAATGAATATGTTCACTTTTCCTTTTCATTATTTTGCTGTACAATGAGTTTACCAGTAATATGTGTAGGGGGTAGGGTTGTTTAAAGGGTTCCCTAGAATAAGTTTGGGGTAAATGATGCAAACAAACAATATAAATGTGCTTTAAAATGTTTATTGGTTTGAATTAAACTATTTTCTTGGTCCTTTGTCTGAAATGGGTTATGGCTTTAAAGAAGAATATCAGGCCTGTTATGTTGGATACCTTGGCTGCAATGTATGTGACCTCTAATATGTTTTTGATGCATTGTTTTGATTTCAGCAAGTCCAATAATGATTTGAGCTTTCAAAAAGGTCACTTTTTTAAAACAAAAATCATTAAGACTGCAGAAAAAGAGCCTTATTAGTAGGTAGGGGTGATGGTTGGCTCAGTTTTGCACTACATATTGGACTTGAAGCATGTGAGTTGCACTTCAGCACTATGAGGCTATACTGTAAGCATACTTTCATTTATCGGAAACTCATTGGTTCCCAAATCAGAGCATTTGTGTTTTTATTGTTATGCTAAAGCATTTTTTGGAGTGTGTGTTCTTGTGATTGTCAAAATATGGTAAAAAAGGCCCTTTCGCAAGTTTGCGTAAACCGCAGTAGTGGTCACTTTATGGAGTTAAACGCAATTTAGTTGAAAAGTGTTCACATATGTTAAACCCATATTTACATGCTCATTTATTGCCATGTGCCTTAGTTGAACTCAGAGATGGCACAATAGACTGTCATATTACCCAATATGACATTGACCTTTGACAGATTGACCTTTAAATTGAGCAACAGTGTAGAACAACTTGGAAACCTGTATGATATTGCACTCTCCACTTTGTAAAGTAGAACATTTGGGTCAGTTTGGGTTGATTTGCTGTCCAAATTGACCCTTGACCTTATTGATGACCTTGACCTTGATAAGAGGGGCCATTTCATATGGATATATGTATGCGTATTAGTCCGTTTTAATCTTTACTATTCAATCCGGCAACTTAAATGTCACTTTGAAAAA
The DNA here is from genome assembly GCA_964019695.1 of Loripinus fragilis. Lineage (NCBI taxonomy): Eukaryota > Metazoa > Mollusca > Bivalvia > Lucinida > Lucinidae > Loripinus > Loripinus fragilis. The sequence goes on from CAXHUL010000152.1 coordinate 34,907, forward strand.
ATGTCATAATGAACTGCAACAGTATACCAGTTCACAGGCTTGATTTTACCAAATTGACAGCCTGCCATTTGTAAAATAAGTATTTTGGGCTAGTATTTTTTAAACTTTGTCAATAATATGATATTTTCCTTGACCATTTGACCCATTTTACCCCAATTTAAGACAAATAGGTCATTAATTGTAGAAATTGTACCTTTTTGACCTATAAAATTGCAAAGTGACCTTGACCTTTGACCTCTATGACCTTGATAATTCCCTTTCACTGACCTTGACCTTGCAGCATCCTGGCTGTAGTAGTTTTTTTCTCCAGCTAGGTATTTGGAAAAAATGTAAGCGGTCAAAATGCCATGTCGGTGAGCATAGCCCCTCTACATGGAAACTAGTTTTGCTCTTCACCCCCTCTGGCTGTTACATAATATTAGCTTTTGTCACCTAAATTGGCAAAAATTGCTTTATTTTGCACAAATGAACCTTTTTATGTGATTAGAAGTTGATTTAATGTGTAAAGAAAGTATTATATGTCCCATAGCTAGGAGCAAGTAATTTTGGCCTTGTTAATGGGGGTGGGTGGGGTAACTCCACATTAGACTCATGCTGGTAAAGCACATGCATCTTTTTGGTATAATATATTATAAAGTGGTGTTATAAGCTTATATTAGTGAAATTTAAAGCATTTCTGATATATAGTAAAAGAGATTTAAGAAAATGAATATGTTCACTTTTCCTTTTCATTATTTTGCTGTACAATGAGTTTACCAGTAATATGTGTAGGGGGGTAGGGTTGTTTAAAGGGTTCCCTAGAATAAGTTTGGGGTAAATGATGCAAACAAACAATATAAATGTGCTTTAAAATGTTTATTGGTTTGAATTAAACTATTTTCTTGGTCCTTTGTCTGAAATGGGTTATGGCTTTAGGTCACAGACCTGTAAATGTAAAAAGGGCAGTGACTGGCTGAAAAGGTGGGTGGAAGCTCAGCACAATATTTTTAAGTTGTAAGGTGTTTCATGATTGGTCAATAATAAAACTAGGAAATATATTGTATTTATTAGACGGGTCTATCTTTGCTGTACTTTTTGGAACAACATCTCATTGCTTTTGTTGATTTAGTTTAGTGGTGTGGCTTAGAAAAAAGGACCTTGCATTCTGGTATTTTTTTCAGTAGAATTTTCCTCTCATGTAGGGTGCCCACCTTCAGGGGCCGAAAAGTGGCAAAACATGGCGGTCACCAGGGTATCTCATTCTTGTTTTTTGATTGAACTAGGTCCAATCTGTAACTCTATGGCAGCCTCATTGTGGTTGAAGAGTTGTGAGGACCACAGCCTACTTAAAAGCTATAATGGAGGTCTATGGAAAAACAATTACAGGTCTGGGCCCTAAAGAAGAATATCAGGCCTGTTATGTTGGATACCTTGGCTGCAATGTATGTGACCTGTAATATGTTTTTGATGCATTGTTTTGATTTCAGCAAGTCCAATAACGATTTGAGCTTTCAAAAAGTTCACTTTTTTAAAATAAAAATCATTAAGACTGCAGAAAAAGAGCCTTATTAGTAGGTAGGGGTGATGGTTGGCTCAGTTTTGCACTACATATTGGACTTGAAGCATGTGAGTTGCACTTCAGCACTATGAGGCTATACTGTAAGCATACTTTCATTTATCGGAAACTCATTGGTTCCCAAATCAGAGCATTTGTGTTTTTATTGTTATGCTAAAGCATTTTTTGGAGTGTGTGTTCATGTGATTGTCAAAATATGGTAAAAAAGGCCCTTTCGCAAGTTTGCGTAAACCGCAGTAGTGGTCACTTTATGGAGTTAAACGCAATTTAGTTGAAAAGTGTTCACATATGTTAAATCCATATTTACATGCTCATTTATTGCCATGTGCCTTAGTTGAACTCAGAGATGGCACAATAGACTGTCATATTACCCAATATGACATTGACCTTTGACAGATTGACCTTTAAATTGAGCAACAGTGTAGAACAACTTGGAAACCTGTATGATATTGCACTCTCCACTTTGTAAAGTAGAACATTTGGGTCAGTTTGGGTTGATTTGCTGTCCAAATTGACCCTTGACCTTATTGATGACCTTGACCTTGATAAGAGGGGCCATTTCATATGGATATATGTATGCGTATTAGTCCGTTTTAATCTTTACTATTCAATCCGGCAACTTAAATGTCACTTTGAAAAAATGTCATAATGAACTGCAACAGTATACCAGTTCACAGGCTTGATTTTACCAAATTGACAGCCTGCCATTTGTAAAATAAGTATTTTGGGATGGTATTTTTTAAACTTTGTCAATAATATGATATTTTCCTTGACCATTTGACCCATTTTACCCCAATTTAAGACAAATAGGTCATTAATTGTAGAAATTGTACCTTTTTGACCTATAAAATTGCAAAGTGACCTTGACCTTTGACCTCTATGACCTTGATAATTCCCTTTCACTGACCTTGACCTTGCAGCATCCTGGCTGTAGTAGTTTTTTTCTCCAGCTAGGTCTTTGGAAAAAATGTAAGCGGTCAAAATGCCATGTCGGTGAGCATAGCCCCTCTGCATGGAAACTAGTTTTGCTCTTCACCCCCTCTGGCTGTTACATAATATTAGCTTTTGTCACCTAAATTAGCAAAAATTGCTTTATTTTGCACAAATGAACCTTTTTATGTGATTAGAAGTTGATTTAATGTGTAAAGAAAGTATTATATGTCCCATAGCTAGGAGCAAGTAATTTTGGCCTTGTTAATGGGGGTGGGTGGGGTAACTCCACATTAGACTCATGCTGGTAAAGCACATGCATCTTTTTGGTATAATATATTATAAAGTGGTGTTATAAGCTTATATTAGTGAAATTTAAAGCATTTCTGATATATAGTAAAAGAGATTTAAGAAAATGAATATGTTCACTTTTCCTTTTCATTATTTTGCTGTACAATGAGTTTACCAGTAATATGTGTAGGGGGGTAGGGTTGTTTAAAGGGTTCCCTAGAATAAGTTTGGGGTAAATGATGCAAACAAACAATATAAATGTGCTTTAAAATGTTTATTGGTTTGAATTAAACTATTTTCTTGGTCCTTTGTCTGAAATGGGTTATGGCTTTAAAGAAGAATATCAGGCCTGTTATGTTGGATACCTTGGCTGCAATGTATGTGACCTGTAATATGTTTTTGATGCATTGTTTTGATTTCAGCAAGTCCAATAATGATTTGAGCTTTCAAAAAGTTCACTTTTTTAAAACAAAAATCATTAAGACTGCAGAAAAAGAGCCTTATTAGTAGGTAGGGGTGATGGTTGGCTCAGTTTTGCACTACATATTGGACTTGAAGCATGTGAGTTGCACTTCAGCACTATGAGGCTATACTGTAAGCATACTTTCATTTATCGGAAACTCATTGGTTCCCAAATCAGAGCATTTGTGTTTTTATTGTTATGCTAAAGCATTTTTTGGAGTGTGTGTTCTTGTGATTGTCAAAATATGGTAAAAAAAGGCCCTTTCGCAAGTTTGCGTAAACCGCAGTAGTGGTCACTTTATTGAGTTAAACGCAATTTAGTTGAAAAGTGTTCACATATGTTAAACCCATATTTACATGCTCATTTATTGCCATGTGCCTTAGTTGAACTCAGAGATGGCACAATAGACTGTCATATTACCCAATATGACATTGACCTTTGACAGATTGACCTTTAAATTGAGCAACAGTGTAGAACAACTTGGAAACCTGTATGATATTGCACTCTCCACTTTGTAAAGTAGAACATTTGGGTCAGTTTGGGTTGATTTGCTGTCCAAATTGACCCTTGACCTTATTGATGACCTTGACCTTGATAAGAGGGGCCATTTCATATGGATATATGTATGCGTATTAGTCCGTTTTAATCTTTACTATTCAATCCAGCAACTTAAATGTCACTTTGAAAAAATGTCATAATGAACTGCAACAGTATACCAGTTCACAGGCTTGATTTTACCAAATTGACAGCCTGCCATTTGTAAAATAAGTATTTTGGGCTAGTATTTTTTAAACTTTGTCAATAATATGATATTTTCCTTGACCATTTGACCCATTTTACCCCAATTTAAGACAAATAGGTCATTAATTGTAGAAATTGTACCTTTTTGACCTATAAAATTGCAAAGTGACCTTGACCTTTGACCTCTATGACCTTGATAATTCCCTTTCACTGACCTTGACCTTGCAGCATCCTGGCTGTAGTAGTTTTTTTCTCCAGCTAGGTCTTTGGAAAAAATGTAAGCGGTCAAAATGCCATGTCGGTGAGCATAGCCCCTCTGCATGGAAACTAGTTTTGCTCTTCACCCCCTCTGGCTGTTACATAATATTAGCTTTTGTCACCTAAATTAGCAAAAACTGCTTTATTTTGCACAAATGAACCTTTTTATGTGATTAGAAGTTGATTTAATGTGTAAAGAAAGTATTATATGTCCCATAGCTAGGAGCAAGTAATTTTGGCCTTGTTAATGGGGGTGGGTGGGGTAACTCCACATTAGACTCATGCTGGTAAAGCACATGCATCTTTTTGGTATAATATATTATAAAGTGGTGTTATAAGCTTATATTAGTGAAATTTAAAGCATTTCTGATATATAGTAAAAGAGATTTAAGAAAATGAATATGTTCACTTTTCCTTTTCATTATTTTGCTGTACAATGAGTTTACCAGTAATATGTGTAGGGGGGTAGGGTTGTTTAAAGGGTTCCCTAGAATAAGTTTGGGGTAAATGATGCAAACAAACAATATAAATGTGCTTTAAAATGTTTATTGGTTTGAATTAAACTATTTTCTTGGCCCTTTGTCTGAAATGGGTTATGGCTTTAGGTCACAGACCTGTAAATGTAAAAAGGGCAGTGACTGGCTGAAAAGGTGGGTGGAAGCTCAGCACAATATTTTTAAGTTGTAAGGTGTTTCATGATTGGTCAATAATAAAACTAGGAAATATATTGTATTTATTAGACGGGTCTATCTTTGCTGTACTTTTTGGAACAACATCTCATTGCTTTTGTTGATTTAGTTTAGTGGTGTGGCTTAGAAAAAAGGACCTTGCATTCTGGTATGTTTTTTCAGTAGAATTTTTCTCTCATGTAGGGTGCCCACCTTCAGGGGCCGAAAAGTGGCAAAACATGGCGGTCACCAGGGTATCTCATTCTTGTTTTTTGATTGAACTAGGTCCAATCTGTAACTCTATGGCAGCCTCATTGTGGTTGAAGAGTTGTGAGGACCACAGCCTACTTAAAAGCTATAATGGAGGTCTATGGAAAAACAATTACAGGTCTGGGCCCTAAAGAAGAATATCAGGCCTGTTATGTTGGATACCTTGGCTGCAATGTATGTGACCTCTAATATGTTTTTGATGCATTGTTTTGATTTCAGCAAGTCCAATAATGATTTGAGCTTTCAAAAAGTTCACTTTTTTAAAACAAAAATCATTAAGACTGCAGAAAAAGAGCCTTATTAGTAGGTAGGGGTGATGGTTGGCTCAGTTTTGCACTACATATTGGACTTGAAGCATGTGAGTTGCACTTCAGCACTATGAGGCTATACTGTAAGCATACTTTCATTTATCGGAAACTCATTGGTTCCCAAATCAGAGCATTTGTGTTTTTATTGTTATGCTAAAGCATTTTTTGGAGTGTGTGTTCTTGTGATTGTCAAAATATGGTAAAAAAGGCCCTTTCGCAAGTTTGCGTAAACCGCAGTAGTGGTCACTTTATGGAGTTAAACGCAATTTAGTTGAAAAGTGTTCACATATGTTAAACCCATATTTACATGCTCATTTATTGCCATGTGCCTTAGTTGAACTCAGAGATGGCACAATAGACTGTCATATTACCCAATATGACATTGACCTTTGACAGATTGACCTTTAAATTGAGCAACAGTGTAGAACAACTTGGAAACCTGTATGATATTGCACTCTCCACTTTGTAAAGTAGAACATTTGGGTCAGTTTGGGTTGATTTGCTGTCCAAATTGACCCTTGACCTTATTGATGACCTTGACCTTGATAAGAGGGGCCATTTCATATGGATATATGTATGCGTATTAGTCCGTTTTAATCTTTACTATTCAATCCGGCAACTTAAATGTCACTTTGAAAAAATGTCATAATGAACTGCAACAGTATACCAGTTCACAGGCTTGATTTTACCAAATTGACAGCCTGCCATTTGTAAAATAAGTATTTTGGGCTAGTATTTTTTAAACTTTGTCAATAATATGATATTTTCCTTGACCATTTGACCCATTTTACCCCAATTTAAGACAAATAGGTCATTAATTGTAGAAATTGTACCTTTTTGACCTATAAAATTGCAAAGTGACCTTGACCTTTGACCTCTATGACCTTGATAATTCCCTTTCACTGACCTTGACCTTGCAGCATCCTGGCTGTAGTAGTTTTTTTCTCCAGCTAGGTCTTTGGAAAAAATGTAAGCGGTCAAAATGCCATGTCGGTGAGCATAGCCCCTCTGCATGGAAACTAGTTTTGCTCTTCACCCCCTCTGGCTGTTACATAATATTAGCTTTTGTCACCTAAATTAGCAAAAATTGCTTTATTTTGCACAAATGAACCTTTTTATGTGATTAGAAGTTGATTTAATGTGTAAAGAAAGTATTATATGTCCCATAGCTAGGAGCAAGTAATTTTGGCCTTGTTAATGGGGGTGGGTGGGGTAACTCCACATTAGACTCATGCTGGTAAAGCACATGCATCTTTTTGGTATAATATATTATAAAGTGGTGTTATAAGCTTATATTAGTGAAATTTAAAGCATTTCTGATATATAGTAAAAGAGATTTAAGAAAATGAATATGTTCACTTTTCCTTTTCATTATTTTGCTGTACAATGAGTTTACCAGTAATATGTGTAGGGGGGTAGGGTTGTTTAAAGGGTTCCCTAGAATAAGTTTGGGGTAAATGATGCAAACAAACAATATAAATGTGCTTTAAAATGTTTATTGGTTTGAATTAAACTATTTTCTTGGTCCTTTGTCTGAATTGGGTTATGGCTTTAGGTCACAGACCTGTAAATGTAAAAAGGGCAGTGACTGGCTGAAAAGGTGGGTGGAAGCTCAGCACAATATTTTTAAGTTGTAAGGTGTTTCATGATTGGTCAATAATAAAACTAGGAAATATATTGTATTTATTAGACGGGTCTATCTTTGCTGTACTTTTTGGAACAACATCTCATTGCTTTTGTTGATTTAGTTTAGTGGTGTGGCTTAGAAAAAAGGACCTTGCATTCTGGTATTTTTTTCAGTAGAATTTTCCTCTCATGTAGGGTACCCACCTTCAGGGGCCGAAAAGTGGCAAAACATGGCGGTCACCAGGGTATCTCATTCTTGTTTTTTGATTGAACTAGGTCCAATCTGTAACTCTATGGCAGCCTCATTGTGGTTGAAGAGTTGTGAGGACCACAGCCTACTTAAAAGCTATAATGGAGGTCTATGGAAAAACAATTACAGGTCTGGGCCCTAAAGAAGAATATCAGGCCTGTTATGTTGGATACCTTGGCTGCAATGTATGTGACCTGTAATATGTTTTTGATGCATTGTTTTGATTTCAGCAAGTCCAATAATGATTTGAGCTTTCAAAAAGTTCACTTTTTTAAAACAAAAATCATTAAGACTGCAGAAAAAGAGCCTTATTAGTAGGTAGGGGTGATGGTTGGCTCAGTTTTGCACTACATATTGGACTTGAAGCATGTGAGTTGCACTTCAGCACTATGAGGCTATACTGTAAGCATACTTTCATTTATCGGAAACTCATTGGTTCCCAAATCAGAGCATTTGTGTTTTTATTGTTATGCTAAAGCATTTTTTGGAGTGTGTGTTCTTGTGATTGTCAAAATATGGTAAAAAAGGCCCTTTCGCAAGTTTGCGTAAACCGCAGTAGTGGTCACTTTATGGAGTTAAACGCAATTTAGTTGAAAAGTGTTCACATATGTTAAACCCATATTTACATGCTCATTTATTGCCATGTGCCTTAGTTGAACTCAGAGATGGCACAATAGACTGTCATATTACCCAATATGACATTGACCTTTGACAGATTGACCTTTAAATTGAGCAACAGTGTAGAACAACTTGGAAACCTGTATGATATTGCACTCTCCACTTTGTAAAGTAGAACATTTGGGTCAGTTTGGGTTGATTTGCTGTCCAAATTGACCCTTGACCTTATTGATGACCTTGACCTTGATAAGAGGGGCCATTTCATATGGATATATGTATGCGTATTAGTCCGTTTTAATCTTTACTATTCAATCCGGCAACTTAAATGTCACTTTGAAAAAATGTCATAATGAACTGCAACAGTATACCAGTTCACAGGCTTGATTTTACCAAATTGACAGCCTGCCATTTGTAAAATAAGTATTTTGGGCTAGTATTTTTTAAACTTTGTCAATAATATGATATTTTCCTTGACCATTTGACCCATTTTACCCCAATTTAAGACAAATAGGTCATTAATTGTAGAAATTGTACCTTTTTGACCTATAAAATTGCAAAGTGACCTTGACCTTTGACCTCTATGACCTTGATAATTCCCTTTCACTGACCTTGACCTTGCAGCATCCTGGCTGTAGTAGTTTTTTTCTCCAGCTAGGTCTTTGGAAAAAATGTAAGCGGTCAAAATGCCATGTCGGTGAGCATAGCCCCTCTGCATGGAAACTAGTTTTGCTCTTCACCCCCTCTGGCTGTTACATAATATTAGCTTTTGTCACCTAAATTAGCAAAAATTGCTTTATTTTGCACAAATGAACCTTTTTATGTGATTAGAAGTTGATTTAATGTGTAAAGAAAGTATTATATGTCCCATAGCTAGGAGCAAGTAATTTTGGCCTTGTTAATGGGGGTGGGTGGGGTAACTCCACATTAGACTCATGCTGGTAAAGCACATGCATCTTTTTGGTATAATATATTATAAAGTGGTGTTATAAGCTTATATTAGTGAAATTTAAAGCATTTCTGATATATAGTAAAAGAGATTTAAGAAAATGAATATGTTCACTTTTCCTTTTCATTATTTTGCTGTACAATGAGTTTACCAGTAATATGTGTAGGGGGGTAGGATTGTTTAAAGGGTTCCCTAGAATAAGTTTGGGGTAAATGATGCAAACAAACAATATAAATGTGCTTTAAAATGTTTATTGGTTTGAATTAAACTATTTTCTTGGTCCTTTGTCTGAATTGGGTTATGGCTTTAAAGAAGAATATCAGGCCTGTTATGTTGGATACCTTGGCTGCAATGTATGTGACCTGTAATATGTTTTTGATGCATTGTTTTGATTTCAGCAAGTCCAATAATGATTTGAGCTTTCAAAAAGTTCACTTTTTTAAAACAAAAATCATTAAGACTGCAGAAAAAGAGCCTTATTAGTAGGTAGGGGTGATGGTTGGCTCAGTTTTGCACTACATATTGGACTTGAAGCATGTGAGTTGCACTTCAGCACTATGAGGCTATACTGTAAGCATACTTTCATTTATTGGAAACTCATTGGTTCCCAAATCAGAGCATTTGTGTTTTTATTGTTATGCTAAAGCATTTTTTGGAGTATGTGTTCTTGTGATTGTCAAAATATGGTAAAAAAGGCCCTTTCGCAAGTTTGCGTAAACCGCAGTAGTGGTCACTTTATGGAGTTAAACGCAATTTAGTTGAAAAGTGTTCACATATGTTAAACCCATATTTACATGCTCATTTATTGCCATGTGCCTTAGTTGAACTCAGAGATGGCACAATAGACTGTCATATTACCCAATATGACATTGACCTTTGACAGATTGACCTTTAAATTGAGCAACAGTGTAGAACAACTTGGAAACCTGTATGATATTGCACTCTCCACTTTGTAAAGTAGAACATTTGGGTCAGTTTGGGTTGATTTGCTGTCCAAATTGACCCTTGACCTTATTGATGACCTTGACCTTGATAAGAGGGGCCATTTCATATGGATATATGTATGCGTATTAGTCCGTTTTAATCTTTACTATTCAATCCGGCAACTTAAATGTCACTTTGAAAAAATGTCATAATGAACTGCAACAGTATACCAGTTCACAGGCTTGATTTTACCAAATTGACAGCCTGCCATTTGTAAAATAAGTATTTTGGGCTAGTATTTTTTAAACTTTGTCAATAATATGATATTTTCCTTGACCATTTGACCCATTTTACCCCAATTTAAGACAAATAGGTCATTAATTGTAGAAATTGTACCTTTTTGACCTATAAAATTGCAAAGTGACCTTGACCTTTGACCTCTATGACCTTGATAATTCCCTTTCACTGACCTTGACCTTGCAGCATCCTGGCTGTAGTAGTTTTTTTCTCCAGCTAGGTCTTTGGAAAAAATGTAAGCGGTCAAAATGCCATGTCGGTGAGCATAGCCCCTCTGCATGGAAACTAGTTTTGCTCTTCACCCCTCTGGCTGTTACATAATATTAGCTTTTGTCACCTAAATTAGCAAAAATTGCTTTATTTTGCACAAATGAACCTTTTTATGTGATTAGAAGTTGATTTAATGTGTAAAGAAAGTATTATATGTCCCATAGCTAGGAGCAAGTAATTTTGGCCTTGTTAATGGGGGTGGGTGGGGTAACTCCACATTAGACTCATGCTGGTAAAGCACATGCATCTTTTTGGTATAATATATTATAAAGTGGTGTTATAAGCTTATATTAGTGAAATTTAAAGCATTTCTGATATATAGTAAAAGAGATTTAAGAAAATGAATATGTTCACTTTTCCTTTTCATTATTTTGCTGTACAATGAGTTTACCAGTAATATGTGTAGGGGGGTAGGGTTGTTTAAAGGGTTCCCTAGAATAAGTTTGGGGTAAATGATGCAAACAAACAATATAAATGTGCTTTAAAACGTTTATTGGTTTGAATTAAACTATTTTCTTGGTCCTTTGTCTGAATTGGGTTATGGCTTTAAAGAAGAATATCAGGCCTGTTATGTTGGATACCTTGGCTGCAATGTATGTGACCTGTAATATGTTTTTGATGCATTGTTTTGATTTCAGCAAGTCCAATAATGATTTGAGCTTTCAAAAAGTTCACTTTTTTAAAACAAAAATCATTAAGACTGCAGAAAAAGAGCCTTATTAGTAGGTAGGGGTGATGGTTGGCTCAGTTTTGCACTACATATTGGACTTGAAGCATGTGAGTTGCACTTCAGCACTATGAGGCTATACTGTAAGCATACTTTCATTTATCGGAAACTCATTGGTTCCCAAATCAGAGCATTTGTGTTTTTATTGTTATGCTAAAGCATTTTTTGGAGTGTGTGTTCTTGTGATTGTCAAAATATGGTAAAAAAGGCCCTTTCGCAAGTTTGCGTAAACCGCAGTAGTGGTCACTTTATTGAGTTAAACGCAATTTAGTTGAAAAGTGTTCACATATGTTAAACCCATATTTACATGCTCATTTATTGCCATGTGCCTTAGTTGAACTCAGAGATGGCACAATAGACTGTCATATTACCCAATATGACATTGACCTTTGACAGATTGACCTTTAAATTGAGCAACAGTGTAGAACAACTTGGAAACCTGTATGATATTGCACTCTCCACTTTGTAAAGTAGAACATTTGGGTCAGTTTGGGTTGATTTGCTGTCCAAATTGACCCTTGACCTTATTGATGACCTTGACCTTGATAAGAGGGGCCATTTCATATGGATATATGTATGCGTATTAGTCCGTTTTAATCTTTACTATTCAATCCGGCAACTTAAATGTCACTTTGAAAAAATGTCATAATGAACTGCAACAGTATACCAGTTCACAGGCTTGATTTTACCAAATTGACAGCCTGCCATTTGTAAAATAAGTATTTTGGGCTAGTATTTTTTAAACTTTGTCAATAATATGATATTTTCCTTGACCATTTGACCCATTTTACCCCAATTTAAGACAAATAGGTCATTAATTGTAGAAATTGTACCTTTTTGACCTATAAAATTGCAAAGTGACCTTGACCTTTGACCTCTATGACCTTGATAATTCCCTTTCACTGACCTTGACCTTGCAGCATCCTGGCTGTAGTAGTTTTTTTCTCCAGCTAGGTCTTTGGAAAAAATGTAAGCGGTCAAAATGCCATGTCGGTGAGCATAGCCCCTCTGCATGGAAACTAGTTTTGCTCTTCACCCCCTCTGGCTGTTACATAATATTAGCTTTTGTCACCTAAATTAGCAAAAATTGCTTTATTTTGCACAAATGAACCTTTTTATGTGATTAGAAGTTGATTTAATGTGTAAAGAAAGTATTATATGTCCCATAGCTAGGAGCAAGTAATTTTGGCCTTGTTAATGGGGGTGGGTGGGGTAACTCCACATTAGACTCATGCTGGTAAAGCACATGCATCTTTTTGGTATAATATATTATAAAGTGGTGTTATAAGCTTATATTAGTGAAATTTAAAGCATTTCTGATATATAGTAAAAGAGATTTAAGAAAATGAATATGTTCACTTTTCCTTTTCATTATTTTGCTGTACAATGAGTTTACCAGTAATATGTGTAGGGGGGTAGGGTTGTTTAAAGGGTTCCCTAGAATAAGTTTGGGGTAAATGATGCAAACAAACAATATAAATGTGCTTTAAAACGTTTATTGGTTTGAATTAAACTATTTTCTTGGTCCTTTGTCTGAAATGGGTTATGGCTTTAGGTCACAGACCTGTAAATGTAAAAAGGGCAGTGACTGGCTGAAAAGGTGGGTGGAAGCTCAGCACAATATCTTTAAGTTGTAAGGTGTTTCATGATTGGTCAATAATAAAACTAGGAAATATATTGTATTTATTAGACGGGTCTATCTTTGCTGTACTTTTTGGAACAACATCTCATTGCTTTTGTTGATTTAGTTTAGTGGTGTGGCTTAGAAAAAAGGACCTTGCATTCTGGTATTTTTTCAGTAGAATTTTCCTCTCATGTAGGGTGCCCACCTTCAGGGGCCGAAAAGTGGCAAAACATGGCGGTCACCAGGGTATCTCATTCTTGTTTTTTGATTGAACTAGGTCCAATCTGTAACTCTATGGCAGCCTCATTGTGGTTGAAGAGTTGTGAGGACCACAGCCTACTTAAAAGCTATAATGGAGGTCTATGGAAAAACAATTACAGGTCTGGGCCCTAAAGAAGAATATCAGGCCTGTTATGTTGGATACCTTGGCTGCAATGTATGTGACCTGTAATATGTTTTTGATGCATTGTTTTGATTTCAGCAAGTCCAATAATGATTTGAGCTTTCAAAAAGTTCACTTTTTTAAAACAAAAATCATTAAGACTGCAGAAAAAGAGCCTTATTAGTAGGTAGGGGTGATGGTTGGCTCAGTTTTGCACTACATATTGGACTTGAAGCATGTGAGTTGCACTTCAGCACTATGAGGCTATACTGTAAGCATACTTTCATTTATCGGAAACTCATTGGTTCCCAAATCAGAGCATTTGTGTTTTTATTGTTATGCTAAAGCATTTTTTGGAGTGTGTGTTCTTGTGATTGTCAAAATATGGTAAAAAAGGCCCTTTCGCAAGTTTGCGTAAACCGCAGTAGTGGTCACTTTATGGAGTTAAACGCAATTTAGTTGAAAAGTGTTCACATATGTTAAACCCATATTTACATGCTCATTTATTGCCATGTGCCTTAGTTGAACTCAGAGATGGCACAATAGACTGTCATATTACCCAATATGACATTGACCTTTGACAGATTGACCTTTAAATTGAGCAACAGTGTAGAACAACTTGGAAACCTGTATGATATTGCACTCTCCACTTTGTAAAGTAGAACATTTGGGTCAGTTTGGGTTGATTTGCTGTCCAAATTGACCCTTGACCTTATTGATGACCTTGACCTTGATAAGAGGGGCCATTTCATATGGATATATGTATGCGTATTAGTCCGTTTTAATCTTTACTATTCAATCCGGCAACTTAAATGTCACTTTGAAAAAATGTCATAATGAACTGCAACAGTATACCAGTTCACAGGCTTGATTTTACCAAATTGACAGCCTGCCATTTGTAAAATAAGTATTTTGGGCTAGTATTTTTTAAACTTTGTCAATAATATGATATTTTCCTTGACCATTTGACCCATTTTACCCCAATTTAAGACAAATAGGTCATTAATTGTAGAAATTGTACCTTTTTGACCTATAAAATTGCAAAGTGACCTTGACCTTTGACCTCTATGACCTTGATAATTCCCTTTCACTGACCTTGACCTTGCAGCATCCTGGCTGTAGTAGTTTTTTTCTCCAGCTAGGTCTTTGGAAAAAATGTAAGCGGTCAAAATGCCATGTCGGTGAGCATAGCCCCTCTGCATGGAAACTAGTTTTGCTCTTCACCCCCTCTGGCTGTTACATAATATTAGCTTTTGTCACCTAAATTAGCAAAAATTGCTTTATTTTGCACAAATGAACCTTTTTATGTGATTAGAAGTTGATTTAATGTGTAAAGAAAGTATTATATGTCCCATAGCTAGGAGCAAGTAATTTTGGCCTTGTTAATGGGGGTGGGTGGGGTAACTCCACATTAGACTCATGCTGGTAAAGCACATGCATCTTTTTGGTATAATATATTATAAAGTGGTGTTATAAGCTTATATTAGTGAAATTTAAAGCATTTCTGATATATAGTAAAAGAGATTTAAGAAAATGAATATGTTCACTTTTCCTTTTCATTATTTTGCTGTACAATGAGTTTACCAGTAATATGTGTAGGGGGGTAGGGTTGTTTAAAGGGTTCCCTAGAATAAGTTTGGGGTAAATGATGCAAACAAACAATATGAATGTGCTTTAAAATGTTTATTGGTTTGAATTAAACTATTTTCTTGGTCCTTTGTCTGAATTGGGTTATGGCTTTAAAGAAGAATATCAGGCCTGTTATGTTGGATACCTTGGCTGCAATGTATGTGACCTCTAATATGTTTTTGATGCATTGTTTTGATTTCAGCAAGTCCAATAATGATTTGAGCTTTCAAAAAGTTCACTTTTTTAAAACAAAAATCATTAAGACTGCAGAAAAAGAGCCTTATTAGTAGGTAGGGGTGATGGTTGGCTCAGTTTTGCACTACATATTGGACTTGAAGCATGTGAGTTGCACTTCAGCACTATGAGGCTATACTGTAAGCATACTTTCATTTATCGGAAACTCATTGGTTCCCAAATCAGAGCATTTGTGTTTTTATTGTTATGCTAAAGCATTTTTTGGAGTGTGTGTTCTTGTGATTGTCAAAATATGGTAAAAAAGGCCCTTTCGCAAGTTTGCGTAAACCGCAGTAGTGGTCACTTTATGGAGTTAAACGCAATTTAGTTGAAAAGTGTTCACATATGTTAAACCCATATTTACATGCTCATTTATTGCCATGTGCCTTAGTTGAACTCAGAGATGGCACAATAGACTGTCATATTACCCAATATGACATTGACCTTTGACAGATTGACCTTTAAATTGAGCAACAGTGTAGAACAACTTGGAAACCTGTATGATATTGCACTCTCCACTTTGTAAAGTAGAACATTTGGGTCAGTTTGGGTTGATTTGCTGTCCAAATTGACCCTTGACCTTATTGATGACCTTGACCTTGATAAGAGGGGCCATTTCATATGGATATATGTATGCGTATTAGTCCGTTTTAATCTTTACTATTCAATCCGGCAACTTAAATGTCACTTTGAAAAAATGTCATAATGAACTGCAACAGTATACCAGTTCACAGGCTTGATTTTACCAAATTGACAGCCTGCCATTTGTAAAATAAGTATTTTGGGCTAGTATTTTTTAAACTTTGTCAATAATATGATATTTTCCTTGACCATTTGACCCATTTTACCCCAATTTAAGACAAATAGGTCATTAATTGTAGAAATTGTACCTTTTTGACCTATAAAATTGCAAAGTGACCTTGACCTTTGACCTCTATGACCTTGATAATTCCCTTTCACTGACCTTGACCTTGCAGCATCCTGGCTGTAGCAGTTTTTTTCTCCAGCTAGGTCTTTGGAAAAAATGTAAGCGGTCAAAATGCCATGTCGGTGAGCATAGCCCCTCTGCATGGAAACTAGTTTTGCTCTTCACCCCCTCTGGCTGTTACATAATATTAGCTTTTGTCACCTAAATTAGCAAAAATTGCTTTATTTTGCACAAATGAACCTTTTTATGTGATTAGAAGTTGATTTAATGTGTAAAGAAAGTATTATATGTCCCATAGCTAGGAGCAAGTAATTTTGGCCTTGTTAATGGGGGTGGGTGGGGTAACTCCACATTAGACTCATGCTGGTAAAGCACATGCATCTTTTTGGTATAATATATTATAAAGTGGTGTTATAAGCTTATATTAGTGAAATTTAAAGCATTTCTGATATATAGTAAAAGAGATTTAAGAAAATGAATATGTTCACTTTTCCTTTTCATTATTTTGCTGTACAATGAGTTTACCAGTAATATGTGTAGGGGGGGTAGGGTTGTTTAAAGGGTTCCCTAGAATAAGTTTGGGGTAAATGATGCAAACAAACAATATAAATGTGCTTTGAAATGTTTATTGGTTTGAATTAAACTATTTTCTTGGTCCTTTGTCTGAAATGGGTTATGGCTTTAAAGAAGAATATCAGGCCTGTTATGTTGGATACCTTGGCTGCAATGTATGTGACCTGTAATATGTTTTTGATGCATTGTTTTGATTTCAGCAAGTCCAATAATGATTTGAGCTTTCAAAAAGTTCACTTTTTTAAAACAAAAATCATTAAGACTGCAGAAAAAGAGCCTTATTAGTAGGTAGGGGTGATGGTTGGCTCAGTTTTGCACTACATATTGGACTTGAAGCATGTGAGTTGCACTTCAGCACTATGAGGCTATACTGTAAGCATACTTTCATTTATCGGAAACTCATTGGTTCCCAAATCAGAGCATTTGTGTTTTTATTGTTATGCTAAAGCATTTTTTGGAGTGTGTGTTCTTGTGATTGTCAAAATATGGTAAAAAAGGCCCTTTCGCAAGTTTGCGTAAACCGCAGTAGTGGTCACTTTATGGAGTTAAACGCAATTTAGTTGAAAAGTGTTCACATATGTTAAACCCATATTTACATGCTCATTTATTGCCATGTGCCTTAGTTGAACTCAGAGATGGCACAATAGACTGTCATATTACCCAATATGACATTGACCTTTGACAGATTGACCTTTAAATTGAGCAACAGTGTAGAACAACTTGGAAACCTGTATGATATTGCACTCTCCACTTTGTAAAGTAGAACATTTGGGTCAGTTTGGGTTGATTTGCTGTCCAAATTGACCCTTGACCTTATTGATGACCTTGACCTTGATAAGAGGGGCCATTTCATATGGATATATGTATGCGTATTAGTCCGTTTTAATCTTTACTATTCAATCCGGCAACTTAAATGTCACTTTGAAAAAATGTCATAATGAACTGCAACAGTATACCAGTTCACAGGCTTGATTTTACCAAATTGACAGCCTGCCATTTGTAAAATAAGTATTTTGGGCTAGTATTTTTTAAACTTTGTCAATAATATGATATTTTCCTTGACCATTTGACCCATTTTACCCCAATTTAAGACAAATAGGTCATTAATTGTAGAAATTGTACCTTTTTGACCTATAAAATTGCAAAGTGACCTTGACCTTTGACCTCTATGACCTTGATAATTCCCTTTCACTGACCTTGACCTTGCAGCATCCTGGCTGTAGTAGTTTTTTTCTCCAGCTAGGTCTTTGGAAAAAATGTAAGCGGTCAAAATGCCATGTCGGTGAGCATAGCCCCTCTGCATGGAAACTAGTTTTGCTCTTCACCCCCTCTGGCTGTTACATAATATTAGCTTTTGTCACCTAAATTAGCAAAAATTGCTTTATTTTGCACAAATGAACCTTTTTATGTGATTAGAAGTTGATTTAATGTGTAAAGAAAGTATTATATGTCCCATAGCTAGGAGCAAGTAATTTTGGCCTTGTTAATGGGGGTGGGTGGGGTAACTCCACATTAGACTCATGCTGGTAAAGCACATGCATCTTTTTGGTATAATATATTATAAAGTGGTGTTATAAGCTTATATTAGTGAAATTTAAAGCATTTCTGATATATAGTAAAAGAGATTTAAGAAAATGAATATGTTCACTTTTCCTTTTCATTATTTTGCTGTACAATGAGTTTACCAGTAATATGTGTAGGGGGTAGGGTTGTTTAAAGGGTTCCCTAGAATAAGTTTGGGGTAAATGATGCAAACAAACAATATAAATGTGCTTTAAAATGTTTATTGGTTTGAATTAAACTATTTTCTTGGTCCTTTGTCTGAAATGGGTTATTGCTTTAGGTCACAGACCTGTAAATGTAAAAAGGGCAGTGACTGGCTGAAAAGGTGGGTGGAAGCTCAGCACAATATTTTTAAGTTGTAAGGTGTTTCATGATTGGTCAATAATAAAACTAGGAAATATATTGTATTTATTAGACGGGTCTATCTTTGCTGTACTTTTTGGAACAACATCTCATTGCTTTTGTTGATTTAGTTTAGTGGTGTGGCTTAGAAAAAAGGACCTTGCATTCTGGTATTTTTTTCAGTAGAATTTTCCTCTCATGTAGGGTGCCCACCTTCAGGGGCCGAAAAGTGGCAAAACATGGCGGTCACCAGGGTATCTCATTCTTGTTTTTTGATTGAACTAGGTCCAATCTGTAACTCTATGGCAGCCTCATTGTGGTTGAAGAGTTGTGAGGACCACAGCCTACTTAAAAGCTATAATGGAGGTCTATGGAAAAACAATTACAGGTCTGGGCCCTTCACTGCTAGGGCGCGAAGTTGGTAAACGACCGTCGTGTGGCTAGCTGCTTGCACTTTTGATCATGGGACTTCCGTTTTTTAAAGTGAAAGTAGAAAGGTTGACCAGTTGGTAAGCTTTTATCGGATGAGTAAGTGTGAACTGATGAATAACCTTGCATGTTTAACCTTACACGCACAGGGGCCTGTAAAGTATTTTTTTAAGTTTTACGGACCTATGTATTTTGTCACAGCATATAAGCATATCCTGGCCTCTTGTGTTTTCGCCGACGTAGGGGAGACCGTGGGTGGTTCAGGTTGATGCATTTTTCAACCTGCCCTTGCATCAACCAGCCACGGTCTCCCCTAAGTAAAGGTTGGCTCATACTGCCACAACTAAAACACAATTTGTCTATTTTACTTGTCAATCGTTTTCTGGCATATGTACCTTACAAAACACAAATGAACTTAATTTATTTACCATTCTCCGGACCTCACTTCCGATTAGCAACGGTCGTCAAGGGCCGCCGAATATGAAAATCACATTTATCGATGTATTAATTTTTGCATTTCCCGCAAGATAACCTTCAATTATGGCAAAAAAGTAGTTTGCAGAAGGTTGCAACAATCATAACATGATGAAAGACAAGAAAATACAGACTTTTAGCATCCCAAATAATAATGACAAACGCTTAATTAGGAATCGGTCTTTGTAGTCACATTACGGGAATCCGCTGGCACTAAATGTCAGCAGTTAAGCAACAAGATAACAAAAGAACATTTCAGTACTGATATGTTAATCACAATTCTATTGTCAAGTCATTCGGGTATTTTAGGCTTTATTTAACCTCATGCTGAAGAGCTCTGCTGAGAAACTCGGTGAAAATAATGCCAGAGGCTTATTAAAAACGTTCAAAATCCTGAAATTTTGATCAAGTATAAAACTTAAAAGAAAATATGATACAGGTCGGTGTGCTTACACATTACTGCACGTTCACGCATTAGAATAGTCAGTGACCTATATAAGAGTGACTGGACACTTCATTTTTCAGCCAAACAGGTATGTCGTGGCATGTGTCACGTGACACACCTACTGCGCCTTTTATCGTACATACTCAAAATGGCGATGCAGCTTGTGAGACCGCTGCATTTATAGGTACATTAAAGAGCGTACTTCGTCGCAAATATCGCTTATTGGTACATGTTGTTAATAACAATAAAAAAAACATATATGAAATACTGCTAAATGCTATGTTTCTGCAATGTAAAAAGTGTTCCTATTGAGTTATGAACATGTAAATATCGGCCGATTTTATGAAAGTTGCGGAAATCGGCAAAAATGGCTCCAACAATACCTCTTTCACTCAGACGAATAAAGCTTGAAACATGGCTATGTCTGTGTCTCGATTTATTAATATTCATAAACTAAGGTGGCCAGTGATTCATAATTATTGTTATTATATAATTTCGATGTTTATAAAGGTGTAAAATGTTTAGGTAAAAATAGAGAAAGTACGCTGTGTATTCCAAATCAGCGGTAAAAGCAAAGCGTGTAGATAAATGGTATCGAGTTTCCCTCATTTACCTGTGTAAGATACACAACAGTGTTAATTGAGTTGAGTATTGGTTTTTCATTAGAGTTTCTAGTCACTCTTATATAGGTCACTGGAATAGTGCATCTGCCACATCGCTGTCAAGGGAGCCACAACACTATGTTTGCACATTATTGTGTTGTCTTCTTCCTGTTAAAGTGCCAAACCGGTGATTCCAGCATTGTCGCACTGTGGATTAAAACTACATGTATATACACATGGTGAGTGGCCCAGGACTAGTTAAAAGCAAGCTAAAAACAGGATAAAAACAACTTGCAGTCTAGGGCTGTGTGGCATCTGAAATCCCTGCCTTGAAGGTCCCTAGGGACAAAATAAAAAAATACCTGTGTTAGGGTAACCTGACCCTACCTAAATTTACTGGTAAAACCTAGAATTTATTTAAGGTTTTCTGGAAAAAATATATAGTTTTATGCATTTTGAAAGGCAAAATGCCTTTCAAAATGCATAAAATTATATAAATTTTTTCCAGAATTTTTTTTTTAAAAAGATGCGTGCCTACATTTACCTAAAATTTTCAGACCAGTTACCCAAAACACACTTATTTTTTTATTTGGCCTTGTCAGTTTTTCTAGCAGCTAGTTCCACAGTCTGATACTTGACAGGAAGAACGATTCTTTATATGTCCTAGTCCTGCAGTATGGGACTCTGTACTTGTATTGGTGGCCTCTTGAAGCAGCACCCAATAGTTGGAGGTGTGGAGAGACTGGTATAGCTACATGTACCATACAGAACATCATAATGGCCATGCAGGGTTCATACGCGTCAGGGAAACGTCGGGGAAATTTAAATTTTTTCAAGGTCAGGGAATTGTCAGGGAATTTTATGTTGTGTCAGTGAAAAATAGATATTTGCTAAAATGTCAGGGAAATGTCAGGGAATTTTATAATTTTCATTTTGTATCAAATGATGAAAAACAGAAAATAGCTAGGACAGTTTTCTTAACATTTTGGATACAAGCTAAATCATTTTGATAGCTTCTAAATTGCTTCAAAAGTATATCTATAATTTCAGTTTGCAAAATGTGATGAAATTTCATGTAAATATTCACCAAGTAGTTGAAAACATAAAGCTCCCATAGACTAATAACTTGGGAAAAACTTTGAAAGTCTTCTTCAGAATCGTTCGGCTCACAGCTTATATATTTAATATATAGCAATGCCTTGTAGTCCCCTTCATAAATTCTGCCAATCAATTCCCTGGGGTCAAAACTGGCCACACCCTGGGGATCAATATTACATGTGTTATGGAAAAAAAATCTTCTCTTCTGAAACAATATGTATTTAGTTTGTGGCAACGTCTAGTGCTCCTCCATTTAAATCCTGCCTATCAAGCCCCTTTGATGGAAACTGGCAAAGCCCCTGGTGATCAATAGCTCTCATAGATATAAAAAATATTTTCTATGAGGCCCATAGTTTATATATTTAGTATATAGCAATGTCTTGTGGTCCCTCGCATAAATCGTGACTACCGTGCCCTTTGGGTCCAACTTGGCCTTGCTCTGAGGGCCTGTCAGTAGCTTCCTTTTAATGGGGAAAAACTTAAAAAATCTTTCGAAACCATGAAACCAATAGCTTTTATATTTAATATGTAGCAATGCATAGTGTTTCACTATGTAAATCCAGCCGACCCTTTGCAGTCTATAACCCTGGGGTTCAAATTGGCCACCGCCAAATATGTGCGTGATTTGCTCCCATAGACTCATAAAAAGTAATCAAAACATCTTCTGAAACCATGACTTCTGTCAGTCAACATCTCAGGTGAGCAGTTTAGGCTAATTAAGCCTCTTGTTAGCTCACCTATGCACTTTGTGCTCAAAGTCATTAAATGTTTGTCATGAGTCATCATCCGTAGTCAACAGTTTGCTATTTTTTGAGTTTTAGTAGAATTTTATCATGACAAAAACCTTTTCTGTTGCGGCATTTACAATGAAATATTACACAACATCAGATTACAAATGCATATCTGTATATACTGATTGCATTATGGGTGGCTGTAGGTAGGTCCAAATTTTGAATGAAGACAGAAGTTTTAACTTAGTAATTTGACAATCTTGTGTATTTCTATTTTGAAAATGTAGCTATTTACTAATCTATATTGCTGTAAATGTTGAATAAGTCTTTCGAAAATTCAAATTTATCACTAAACAGAGAAACAGAGCTGTTCACTGAAGCTTTCTCCGACCAGTACAGCTATGTCAGGGAAATTTGGATTGGCGTCAGGGAAAAGTCAGGGAATTGTCAGGGAACTTTGTTTTGCCCAGTCTGTATGAACCCTGCCATGGCTTACTGTCTTCTGTGTTGAAGAGTTTCCCATGAAAAGCTTTCGGTCATGTCAGTGACACTGCTGGTGTAGCCATTGCAACGTATTTTGAGTTCAACAGTTTGGCAGATGTGGGAGATGAGAGTTTACATTTATCTAGCCATAATGTACATTTATTCAATGTTGATTAGCTGCATTGTTCTTTAGTCTCAGTTTCAATCAATCTTTTAATTATGAAAAAAGCGATCATGAAGAGGGTCACAGAAACACTTTAAATAACCGGCTGTATCATAAATTTACATATTCTTCATATGAGGTTTCGGGCGTAATATTGTTATTGTTAATATTTTCTTATCGAGCAGTTCAAACATTTGTTTTGGGCGCTGAAAAGAAACAACTCATCAAGGCAGTTCTTTTGAGTACCCAGAACATGCTATGATTGGGTTGAGAAATACATCTTGAAAGAATATACATGTATACTGGCTTCGAGAATACATGTAACACATTAAAGCTGATTTGTAAGACACACTCTTTAATCTCTTATCAAAAGACCTTAATTAGTACATATACATGTAGCCTAAACCATTTAAACATTTTCTATCATCTACGGCATGTTAAAGTAGCCATATTGTATACAAAGCATGTATGCTATTATCAATGTGACCCTCATAACTAATAAAAGATAACATTTATTATACATGTATAACTACACCAAATAAGAAATAAACTACCTATAATATATGGGCCAGCACATATGAGTTTTTGGTACAATCCCATACACGAGCAGCCTTTGCTCGTACAAGCCTGTGCATTCACACAGTCTAACCCAGGCATTTGCTACTGTACCCATAGCACATGCAGTATTGATTATAAAGATCAAAACTTCTACTGGGGCCATCCATAAAAAAATAATATGTTTGCTGTCACCCTACTCACAATTTTTGAGGTAGGTAGAAAGGGCAGTATTGTTTTTTAAATTAAGCTGAAACTAGACTGCAGTCGATGGTACACCATCACAAATATCTGCTTTTTCAAAATTGAACCTTGGCCTTGGTTCAGTCACACAGATTGTTGCCAGAGTAACCTCTACATCATGTGACCTATACATCTAGCTGCAAAGCTTGAAGTTGCTACATCCAACAATTAAGGGGTAGATGCATTTACAAAAAAGAACATTATTTGACCTTTGGGTCAAGGTCATACAAAATGTTGCCCAGTGCCCTCTACCTTATATTACCTATATACCTGCAAAGTTTGGAGGTTCTATGTCCAAACCGTTAAGGAGGAAGTGCATTAACAAGAAAATATATTATTCCACCTTTGACATTGACCTTTGGGTCAAGGACATGCAAAATATTACCCAGTGCCCTTTAAATCATGTGACCAGTGCACCTGCAAAATTTGAAAATGCTGCATCCAATGGTTTTAACCCATTTAGGAGGAGATGCAATAAGAATAAACTACATTATCTGACCTTGAACGTGACCTTTAGGTAAGGCTCATACTAAATGTTGCCCAGTACCCTCTAAATCATAAGACCTACACCTTCAAAGTTTGAAGGTTCTGCGTTCAAGGGTAAAGGAGGAGATGCATTAACAAGAAAATACCACAGATATTTTTGACCTTTAAACTTGACCTTTGAGTCAAAGTCACACAAAATGTTGCCCAGCACCCTCTACACCATGTGACCTATCATGCATATGCAAAGTTTGAATGTGCTACTTCAGACGGCTTAGGAGGAGATATATTTACAAAGAAATACATATTTATCATTTGACCTTGACCTTGATAAGAGGGGCCATTTCATATGGATATATGTATGCGTATTAGTCCGTTTTAATCTTTACTATTCAATCCGGCAACTTAAATGTCACTTTGAAAAAATGTCATAATGAACTGCAACAGTATACCAGTTCACAGGCTTGATTTTACCAAATTGACAGCCTGCCATTTGTAAAATAAGTATTTTGGGCTAGTATTTTTTAAACTTTGTCAATAATATGATATTTTCCTTGACCATTTGACCCATTTTACCCCAATTTAAGACAAATAGGTCATTAATTGTAGAAATTGTACCTTTTTGACCTATAAAATTGCAAAGTGACCTTGACCTTTGACCTCTATGACCTTGATAATTCCCTTTCACTGACCTTGACCTTGCAGCATCCTGGCTGTAGTAGTTTTTTTCTCCAGCTAGGTCTTTGGAAAAAATGTAAGCGGTCAAAATGCCATGTCGGTGAGCATAGCCCCTCTGCATGGAAACTAGTTTTGCTCTTCACCCCCTCTGGCTGTTACATAATATTAGCTTTTGTCACCTAAATTAGCAAAAATTGCTTTATTTTGCACAAATGAACCTTTTTATGTGATTAGAAGTTGATTTAATGTGTAAAGAAAGTATTATATGTCCCATAGCTAGGAGCAAGTAATTTTGGCCTTGTTAATGGGGGTGGGTGGGGTAACTCCACATTAGACTCATGCTGGTAAAGCACATGCATCTTTTTGGTATAATATATTATAAAGTGGTGTTATAAGCTTATATTAGTGAAATTTAAAGCATTTCTGATATATAGTAAAAGAGATTTAAGAAAATGAATATGTTCACTTTTCCTTTTCATTATTTTGCTGTACAATGAGTTTACCAGTAATATGTGTAGGGGGTAGGGTTGTTTAAAGGGTTCCCTAGAATAAGTTTGGGGTAAATGATGCAAACAAACAATATAAATGTGCTTTAAAATGTTTATTGGTTTGAATTAAACTATTTTCTTGGTCCTTTGTCTGAAATGGGTTATTGCTTTAGGTCACAGACCTGTAAATGTAAAAAGGGCAGTGACTGGCTGAAAAGGTGGGTGGAAGCTCAGCACAATATTTTTAAGTTGTAAGGTGTTTCATGATTGGTCAATAATAAAACTAGGAAATATATTGTATTTATTAGACGGGTCTATCTTTGCTGTACTTTTTGGAACAACATCTCATTGCTTTTGTTGATTTAGTTTAGTGGTGTGGCTTAGAAAAAAGGACCTTGCATTCTGGTATTTTTTTCAGTAGAATTTTCCTCTCATGTAGGGTGCCCACCTTCAGGGGCCGAAAAGTGGCAAAACATGGCGGTCACCAGGGTATCTCATTCTTGTTTTTTGATTGAACTAGGTCCAATCTGTAACTCTATGGCAGCCTCATTGTGGTTGAAGAGTTGTGAGGACCACAGCCTACTTAAAAGCTATAATGGAGGTCTATGGAAAAACAATTACAGGTCTGGGCCCTTCACTGCTAGGGCGCGAAGTTGGTAAACGACCGTCGTGTGGCTAGCTGCTTGCACTTTTGATCATGGGACTTCCGTTTTTTAAAGTGAAAGTAGAAAGGTTGACCAGTTGGTAAGCTTTTATCGGATGAGTAAGTGTGAACTGATGAATAACCTTGCATGTTTAACCTTACACGCACAGGGGCCTGTAAAGTATTTTTTTAAGTTTTACGGACCTATGTATTTTGTCACAGCATATAAGCATATCCTGGCCTCTTGTGTTTTCGCCGACGTAGGGGAGACCGTGGGTGGTTCAGGTTGATGCATTTTTCAACCTGCCCTTGCATCAACCAGCCACGGTCTCCCCTAAGTAAAGGTTGGCTCATACTGCCACAACTAAAACACAATTTGTCTATTTTACTTGTCAATCGTTTTCTGGCATATGTACCTTACAAAACACAAATGAACTTAATTTATTTACCATTCTCCGGACCTCACTTCCGATTAGCAACGGTCGTCAAGGGCCGCCGAATATGAAAATCACATTTATCGATGTATTAATTTTTGCATTTCCCGCAAGATAACCTTCAATTATGGCAAAAAAGTAGTTTGCAGAAGGTTGCAACAATCATAACATGATGAAAGACAAGAAAATACAGACTTTTAGCATCCCAAATAATAATGACAAACGCTTAATTAGGAATCGGTCTTTGTAGTCACATTACGGGAATCCGCTGGCACTAAATGTCAGCAGTTAAGCAACAAGATAACAAAAGAACATTTCAGTACTGATATGTTAATCACAATTCTATTGTCAAGTCATTCGGGTATTTTAGGCTTTATTTAACCTCATGCTGAAGAGCTCTGCTGAGAAACTCGGTGAAAATAATGCCAGAGGCTTATTAAAAACGTTCAAAATCCTGAAATTTTGATCAAGTATAAAACTTAAAAGAAAATATGATACAGGTCGCTGTGCTTACACATTACTGCACGTTCACGCATTAGAATAGTCAGTGACCTATATAAGAGTGACTGGACACTTCATTTTTCAGCCAAACAGGTATGTCGTGGCATGTGTCACGTGACACACCTACTGCGCCTTTTATCGTACATACTCAAAATGGCGATGCAGCTTGTGAGACCGCTGCATTTATAGGTACATTAAAGAGCGTACTTCGTCGCAAATATCGCTTATTGGTACATGTTGTTAATAACAATAAAAAAAACATATATGAAATACTGCTAAATGCTATGTTTCTGCAATGTAAAAAGTGTTCCTATTGAGTTATGAACATGTAAATATCGGCCGATTTTATGAAAGTTGCGGAAATCGGCAAAAATGGCTCCAACAATACCTCTTTCACTCAGACGAATAAAGCTTGAAACATGGCTATGTCTGTGTCTCGATTTATTAATATTCA
The DNA here is from genome assembly GCA_964019695.1 of Loripinus fragilis. Taxonomy (NCBI): domain Eukaryota; kingdom Metazoa; phylum Mollusca; class Bivalvia; order Lucinida; family Lucinidae; genus Loripinus; species Loripinus fragilis. The sequence goes on from CAXHUL010000152.1 coordinate 62,228, forward strand.
TAAACTAAGGTGGCCAGTGATTCATAATTATTGTTATTATATAATTTCGATGTTTATAAAGGTGTAAAATGTTTAGGTAAAAATAGAGAAAGTACGCTGTGTATTCCAAATCAGCGGTAAAAGCAAAGCGTGTAGATAAATGGTATCGAGTTTCCCTCATTTACCTGTGTAAGATACACAACAGTGTTAATTGAGTTGAGTATTGGTTTTTCATTAGAGTTTCTAGTCACTCTTATATAGGTCACTGGAATAGTGCATCTGCCACATCGCTGTCAAGGGAGCCACAACACTATGTTTGCACATTATTGTGTTGTCTTCTTCCTGTTAAAGTGCCAAACCGGTGATTCCAGCATTGTCGCACTGTGGCTTAAAACTACATGTATATACACATGGTGAGTGGCCCAGGACTAGTTAAAAGCAAGCTAAAAACAGGATAAAAACAACTTGCAGTCTAGGGCTGTGTGGCATCTGAAATCCCTGCCTTGAAGGTCCCTAGGGACAAAATAAAAAAATACCTGTGTTAGGGTAACCTGACCCTACCTAAATTTACTGGTAAAACCTAGAATTTATTTAAGGTTTTCTGGAAAAAATATATAGTTTTATGCATTTTGAAAGGCAAAATGCCTTTCAAAATGCATAAAATTATATAAATTTTTTCCAGAATTTTTTTTTTAAAAAGATGCGTGCCTACATTTACCTAAAATTTTCAGACCAGTTACCCAAAACACACTTATTTTTTTATTTGGCCTTGTCAGTTTTTCTAGCAGCTAGTTCCACAGTCTGATACTTGACAGGAAGAACGATTCTTTATATGTCCTAGTCCTGCAGTATGGGACTCTGTACTTGTATTGGTGGCCTCTTGAAGCAGCACCCAATAGTTGGAGGTGTGGAGAGACTGGTATAGCTACATGTACCATACAGAACATCATAATGGCCATGCAGGGTTCATACGCGTCAGGGAAACGTCGGGGAAATTTAAATTTTTTCAAGGTCAGGGAATTGTCAGGGAATTTTATGTTGTGTCAGTGAAAAATAGATATTTGCTAAAATGTCAGGGAAATGTCAGGGAATTTTATAATTTTCATTTTGTATCAAATGATGAAAAACAGAAAATAGCTAGGACAGTTTTCTTAACATTTTGGATACAAGCTAAATCATTTTGATAGCTTCTAAATTGCTTCAAAAGTATATCTATAATTTCAGTTTGCAAAATGTGATGAAATTTCATGTAAATATTCACCAAGTAGTTAAAACAAAAAGCTCCCATAGACTAATAACTTGGGAAAAACTTTGAAAGTCTTCTTCAGAATCGTTCGGCTCACAGCTTATATATTTAATATATAGCAATGCCTTGTAGTCCCCTTCATAAATTCTGCCAATCAATTCCCTGGGGTCAAAACTGGCCACACCCTGGGGATCAATATTACATGTGTTATGGAAAAAAAATCTTCTCTTCTGAAACAATATGTATTTAGTTTGTGGCAACGTCTAGTGCTCCTCCATTTAAATCCTGCCTATCAAGCCCCTTTGATGGAAACTGGCAAAGCCCCTGGTGATCAATAGCTCTCATAGATATAAAAAATATTTTCTATGAGGCCCATAGTTTATATATTTAGTATATAGCAATGTCTTGTGGTCCCTCGCATAAATCGTGACTACCGTGCCCTTTGGGTCCAACTTGGCCTTGCTCTGAGGGCCTGTCAGTAGCTTCCTTTTAATGGGGAAAAACTTAAAAAATCTTTCGAAACCATGAAACCAATAGCTTTTATATTTAATATGTAGCAATGCATAGTGTTTCACTATGTAAATCCAGCCGACCCTTTGCAGTCTATAACCCTGGGGTTCAAATTGGCCACCGCCAAATATGTGCGTGATTTGCTCCCATAGACTCATAAAAAGTAATCAAAACATCTTCTGAAACCATGACTTCTGTCAGTCAACATCTCAGGTGAGCAGTTTAGGCTAATTAAGCCTCTTGTTAGCTCACCTATGCACTTTGTGCTCAAAGTCATTAAATGTTTGTCATGAGTCATCATCCGTAGTCAACAGTTTGCTATTTTTTGAGTTTTAGTAGAATTTTATCATGACAAAAACCTTTTCTGTTGCGGCATTTACAATGAAATATTACACAACATCAGATTACAAATGCATATCTGTATATACTGATTGCATTATGGGTGGCTGTAGGTAGGTCCAAATTTTGAATGAAGACAGAAGTTTTAACTTAGTAATTTGACAATCTTGTGTATTTCTATTTTGAAAATGTAGCTATTTACTAATCTATATTGCTGTAAATGTTGAATAAGTCTTTCGAAAATTCAAATTTATCACTAAACAGAGAAACAGAGCTGTTCACTGAAGCTTTCTCCGACCAGTACAGCTATGTCAGGGAAATTTGGATTGGCGTCAGGGAAAAGTCAGGGAATTGTCAGGGAACTTTGTTTTGCCCAGTCTGTATGAACCCTGCCATGGCTTACTGTCTTCTGTGTTGAAGAGTTTCCCATGAAAAGCTTTCGGTCATGTCAGTGACACTGCTGGTGTAGCCATTGCAACGTATTTTGAGTTCAACAGTTTGGCAGATGTGGGAGATGAGAGTTTACATTTATCTAGCCATAATGTACATTTATTCAATGTTGATTAGCTGCATTGTTCTTTAGTCTCAGTTTCAATCAATCTTTTAATTATGAAAAAAGCGATCATGAAGAGGGTCACAGAAACACTTTAAATAACCGGCTGTATCATAAATTTACATATTCTTCATATGAGGTTTCGGGCGTAATATTGTTATTGTTAATATTTTCTTATCGAGCAGTTCAAACATTTGTTTTGGGCGCTGAAAAGAAACAACTCATCAAGGCAGTTCTTTTGAGTACCCAGAACATGCTATGATTGGGTTGAGAAATACATCTTGAAAGAATATACATGTATACTGGCTTCGAGAATACATGTAACACATTAAAGCTGATTTGTAAGACACACTCTTTAATCTCTTATCAAAAGACCTTAATTAGTACATATACATGTAGCCTAAACCATTTAAACATTTTCTATCATCTACGGCATGTTAAAGTAGCCATATTGTATACAAAGCATGTATGCTATTATCAATGTGACCCTCATAACTAATAAAAGATAACATTTATTATACATGTATAACTACACCAAATAAGAAATAAACTACCTATAATATATGGGCCAGCACATATGAGTTTTTGGTACAATCCCATACACGAGCAGCCTTTGCTCGTACAAGCCTGTGCATTCACACAGTCTAACCCAGGCATTTGCTACTGTACCCATAGCACATGCAGTATTGATTATAAAGATCAAAACTTCTACTGGGGCCATCCATAAAAAAATAATATGTTTGCTGTCACCCTACTCACAATTTTTGAGGTAGGTAGAAAGGGCAGTATTGTTTTTTAAATTAAGCTGAAACTAGACTGCAGTCGATGGTACACCATCACAAATATCTGCTTTTTCAAAATTGAACCTTGGCCTTGGTTCAGTCACACAGATTGTTGCCAGAGTAACCTCTACATCATGTGACCTATACATCTAGCTGCAAAGCTTGAAGTTGCTACATCCAACAATTAAGGGGTAGATGCATTTACAAAAAAGAACATTATTTGACCTTTGGGTCAAGGTCATACAAAATGTTGCCCAGTGCCCTCTACCTTATATTACCTATATACCTGCAAAGTTTGGAGGTTCTATGTCCAAACCGTTAAGGAGGAAGTGCATTAACAAGAAAATATATTATTCCACCTTTGACATTGACCTTTGGGTCAAGGACATGCAAAATATTACCCAGTGCCCTTTAAATCATGTGACCAGTGCACCTGCAAAATTTGAAAATGCTGCATCCAATGGTTTTAACCCATTTAGGAGGAGATGCAATAAGAATAAACTACATTATCTGACCTTGAACGTGACCTTTAGGTAAGGCTCATACTAAATGTTGCCCAGTACCCTCTAAATCATAAGACCTACACCTTCAAAGTTTGAAGGTTCTGCGTTCAAGGGTAAAGGAGGAGATGCATTAACAAGAAAATACCACAGATATTTTTGACCTTTAAACTTGACCTTTGAGTCAAAGTCACACAAAATGTTGCCCAGCACCCTCTACACCATGTGACCTATCATGCATATGCAAAGTTTGAATGTGCTACTTCAGACGGCTTAGGAGGAGATATATTTACAAAGAAATACATATTTATCATTTGACCTTGACCTTGATAAGAGGGGCCATTTCATATGGATATATGTATGCGTATTAGTCCGTTTTAATCTTTACTATTCAATCCGGCAACTTAAATGTCACTTTGAAAAAATGTCATAATGAACTGCAACAGTATACCAGTTCACAGGCTTGATTTTACCAAATTGACAGCCTGCCATTTGTAAAATAAGTATTTTGGGCTAGTATTTTTTAAACTTTGTCAATAATATGATATTTTCCTTGACCATTTGACCCATTTTACCCCAATTTAAGACAAATAGGTCATTAATTGTAGAAATTGTACCTTTTTGACCTATAAAATTGCAAAGTGACCTTGACCTTTGACCTCTATGACCTTGATAATTCCCTTTCACTGACCTTGACCTTGCAGCATCCTGGCTGTAGTAGTTTTTTTCTCCAGCTAGGTCTTTGGAAAAAATGTAAGCGGTCAAAATGCCATGTCGGTGAGCATAGCCCCTCTGCATGGAAACTAGTTTTGCTCTTCACCCCCTCTGGCTGTTACATAATATTAGCTTTTGTCACCTAAATTAGCAAAAATTGCTTTATTTTGCACAAATGAACCTTTTTATGTGATTAGAAGTTGATTTAATGTGTAAAGAAAGTATTATATGTCCCATAGCTAGGAGCAAGTAATTTTGGCCTTGTTAATGGGGGTGGGTGGGGTAACTCCACATTAGACTCATGCTGGTAAAGCACATGCATCTTTTTGGTATAATATATTATAAAGTGGTGTTATAAGCTTATATTAGTGAAATTTAAAGCATTTCTGATATATAGTAAAAGAGATTTAAGAAAATGAATATGTTCACTTTTCCTTTTCATTATTTTGCTGTACAATGAGTTTACCAGTAATATGTGTAGGGGGTAGGGTTGTTTAAAGGGTTCCCTAGAATAAGTTTGGGGTAAATGATGCAAACAAACAATATAAATGTGCTTTAAAATGTTTATTGGTTTGAATTAAACTATTTTCTTGGTCCTTTGTCTGAAATGGGTTATTGCTTTAGGTCACAGACCTGTAAATGTAAAAAGGGCAGTGACTGGCTGAAAAGGTGGGTGGAAGCTCAGCACAATATTTTTAAGTTGTAAGGTGTTTCATGATTGGTCAATAATAAAACTAGGAAATATATTGTATTTATTAGACGGGTCTATCTTTGCTGTACTTTTTGGAACAACATCTCATTGCTTTTGTTGATTTAGTTTAGTGGTGTGGCTTAGAAAAAAGGACCTTGCATTCTGGTATTTTTTTCAGTAGAATTTTCCTCTCATGTAGGGTGCCCACCTTCAGGGGCCGAAAAGTGGCAAAACATGGCGGTCACCAGGGTATCTCATTCTTGTTTTTTGATTGAACTAGGTCCAATCTGTAACTCTATGGCAGCCTCATTGTGGTTGAAGAGTTGTGAGGACCACAGCCTACTTAAAAGCTATAATGGAGGTCTATGGAAAAACAATTACAGGTCTGGGCCCTTCACTGCTAGGGCGCGAAGTTGGTAAACGACCGTCGTGTGGCTAGCTGCTTGCACTTTTGATCATGGGACTTCCGTTTTTTAAAGTGAAAGTAGAAAGGTTGACCAGTTGGTAAGCTTTTATCGGATGAGTAAGTGTGAACTGATGAATAACCTTGCATGTTTAACCTTACACGCACAGGGGCCTGTAAAGTATTTTTTTAAGTTTTACGGACCTATGTATTTTGTCACAGCATATAAGCATATCCTGGCCTCTTGTGTTTTCGCCGACGTAGGGGAGACCGTGGGTGGTTCAGGTTGATGCATTTTTCAACCTGCCCTTGCATCAACCAGCCACGGTCTCCCCTAAGTAAAGGTTGGCTCATACTGCCACAACTAAAACACAATTTGTCTATTTTACTTGTCAATCGTTTTCTGGCATATGTACCTTACAAAACACAAATGAACTTAATTTATTTACCATTCTCCGGACCTCACTTCCGATTAGCAACGGTCGTCAAGGGCCGCCGAATATGAAAATCACATTTATCGATGTATTAATTTTTGCATTTCCCGCAAGATAACCTTCAATTATGGCAAAAAAGTAGTTTGCAGAAGGTTGCAACAATCATAACATGATGAAAGACAAGAAAATACAGACTTTTAGCATCCCAAATAATAATGACAAACGCTTAATTAGGAATCGGTCTTTGTAGTCACATTACGGGAATCCGCTGGCACTAAATGTCAGCAGTTAAGCAACAAGATAACAAAAGAACATTTCAGTACTGATATGTTAATCACAATTCTATTGTCAAGTCATTCGGGTATTTTAGGCTTTATTTAACCTCATGCTGAAGAGCTCTGCTGAGAAACTCGGTGAAAATAATGCCAGAGGCTTATTAAAAACGTTCAAAATCCTGAAATTTTGATCAAGTATAAAACTTAAAAGAAAATATGATACAGGTCGCTGTGCTTACACATTACTGCACGTTCACGCATTAGAATAGTCAGTGACCTATATAAGAGTGACTGGACACTTCATTTTTCAGCCAAACAGGTATGTCGTGGCATGTGTCACGTGACACACCTACTGCGCCTTTTATCGTACATACTCAAAATGGCGATGCAGCTTGTGAGACCGCTGCATTTATAGGTACATTAAAGAGCGTACTTCGTTGCAAATATCGCTTATTGGTACATGTTGTTAATAACAATAAAAAAAACATATATGAAATACTGCTAAATGCTATGTTTCTGCAATGTAAAAAGTGTTCCTATTGAGTTATGAACATGTAAATATCGGCCGATTTTATGAAAGTTGCGGAAATCGGCAAAAATGGCTCCAACAATACCTCTTTCACTCAGACGAATAAAGCTTGAAACATGGCTATGTCTGTGTCTCGATTTATTAATATTCATAAACTAAGGTGGCCAGTGATTCATAATTATTGTTATTATATAATTTCGATGTTTATAAAGGTGTAAAATGTTTAGGTAAAAATAGAGAAAGTACGCTGTGTATTCCAAATCAGCGGTAAAAGCAAAGCGTGTAGATAAATGGTATCGAGTTTCCCTCATTTACCTGTGTAAGATACACAACAGTGTTAATTGAGTTGAGTATTGGTTTTTCATTAGAGTTTCTAGTCACTCTTATATAGGTCACTGGAATAGTGCATCTGCCACATCGCTGTCAAGGGAGCCACAACACTATGTTTGCACATTATTGTGTTGTCTTCTTCCTGTTAAAGTGCCAAACCAGTGATTCCAGCATTGTCGCACTGTGGATTAAAACTACATGTATATACACATGGTGAGTGGCCCAGGACTAGTTAAAAGCAAGCTAAAAACAGGATAAAAACAACTTGCAGTCTAGGGCTGTGTGGCATCTGAAATCCCTGCCTTGAAGGTCCCTAGGGACAAAATAAAAAAATACCTGTGTTAGGGTAACCTGACCCTACCTAAATTTACTGGTAAAACCTAGAATTTATTTAAGGTTTTCTGGAAAAAATATATAGTTTTATGCATTTTGAAAGGCAAAATGCCTTTCAAAATGCATAAAATTATATAAATTTTTTCCAGAATTTTTTTTTTAAAAAGATGCGTGCCTACATTTACCTAAAATTTTCAGACCAGTTACCCAAAACACACTTATTTTTTTATTTGGCCTTGTCAGTTTTTCTAGCAGCTAGTTCCACAGTCTGATACTTGACAGGAAGAACGATTCTTTATATGTCCTAGTCCTGCAGTATGGGACTCTGTACTTGTATTGGTGGCCTCTTGAAGCAGCACCCAATAGTTGGAGGTGTGGAGAGACTGGTATAGCTACATGTACCATACAGAACATCATAATGGCCATGCAGGGTTCATACGCGTCAGGGAAACGTCGGGGAAATTTAAATTTTTTCAAGGTCAGGGAATTGTCAGGGAATTTTATGTTGTGTCAGTGAAAAATAGATATTTGCTAAAATGTCAGGGAAATGTCAGGGAATTTTATAATTTTCATTTTGTATCAAATGATGAAAAACAGAAAATAGCTAGGACAGTTTTCTTAACATTTTGGATACAAGCTAAATCATTTTGATAGCTTCTAAATTGCTTCAAAAGTATATCTATAATTTCAGTTTGCAAAATGTGATGAAATTTCATGTAAATATTCACCAAGTAGTTGAAAACATAAAGCTCCCATAGACTAATAACTTGGGAAAAACTTTGAAAGTCTTCTTCAGAATCGTTCGGCTCACAGCTTATATATTTAATATATAGCAATGCCTTGTAGTCCCCTTCATAAATTCTGCCAATCAATTCCCTGGGGTCAAAACTGGCCACACCCTGGGGATCAATATTACATGTGTTATGGAAAAAAAATCTTCTCTTCTGAAACAATATGTATTTAGTTTGTGGCAACGTCTAGTGCTCCTCCATTTAAATCCTGCCTATCAAGCCCCTTTGATGGAAACTGGCAAAGCCCCTGGTGATCAATAGCTCTCATAGATATAAAAAATATTTTCTATGAGGCCCATAGTTTATATATTTAGTATATAGCAATGTCTTGTGGTCCCTCGCATAAATCGTGACTACCGTGCCCTTTGGGTCCAACTTGGCCTTGCTCTGAGGGCCTGTCAGTAGCTTCCTTTTAATGGGGAAAAACTTAAAAAATCTTTCGAAACCATGAAACCAATAGCTTTTATATTTAATATGTAGCAATGCATAGTGTTTCACTATGTAAATCCAGCCGACCCTTTGCAGTCTATAACCCTGGGGTTCAAATTGGCCACCGCCAAATATGTGCGTGATTTGCTCCCATAGACTCATAAAAAGTAATCAAAACATCTTCTGAAACCATGACTTCTGTCAGTCAACATCTCAGGTGAGCAGTTTAGGCTAATTAAGCCTCTTGTTAGCTCACCTATGCACTTTGTGCTCAAAGTCATTAAATGTTTGTCATGAGTCATCATCCGTAGTCAACAGTTTGCTATTTTTTGAGTTTTAGTAGAATTTTATCATGACAAAAACCTTTTCTGTTGCGGCATTTACAATGAAATATTACACAACATCAGATTACAAATGCATATCTGTATATACTGATTGCATTATGGGTGGCTGTAGGTAGGTCCAAATTTTGAATGAAGACAGAAGTTTTAACTTAGTAATTTGACAATCTTGTGTATTTCTATTTTGAAAATGTAGCTATTTACTAATCTATATTGCTGTAAATGTTGAATAAGTCTTTCGAAAATTCAAATTTATCACTAAACAGAGAAACAGAGCTGTTCACTGAAGCTTTCTCCGACCAGTACAGCTATGTCAGGGAAATTTGGATTGGCGTCAGGGAAAAGTCAGGGAATTGTCAGGGAACTTTGTTTTGCCCAGTCTGTATGAACCCTGCCATGGCTTACTGTCTTCTGTGTTGAAGAGTTTCCCATGAAAAGCTTTCGGTCATGTCAGTGACACTGCTGGTGTAGCCATTGCAACGTATTTTGAGTTCAACAGTTTGGCAGATGTGGGAGATGAGAGTTTACATTTATCTAGCCATAATGTACATTTATTCAATGTTGATTAGCTGCATTGTTCTTTAGTCTCAGTTT
>CAXHUL010000153.1:0-40085 GCA_964019695.1 Loripinus fragilis
ATGCGTTGTAACAGAACGATTTGATTGGCTAAAGCGAGAGAACGCATATTTTATCGTTGAAACGCGTTGGGGGCTGCTAATGAATATTCATGAGTTTCGAAATACGTTGATTCGCGTTTCATACGCAATTTAAACTCAACGCACGTACAATGCGTTGGAAACGCACATAAAACGCGAATTCGCAGGACAAATACGCGGGCGGTAGTGTATGACTTTTCTCTGTTATAAGACGAGAGAAAGCAAAATATGCAGAAAATAAAGTAAAATAAACAATATAGATACCTACCGGTGAGGCTCGAATCCGCGGCCCTTCCGAAGGGCCGCGGGCTCGAACCTCACCGGTGTCACTGCGTTGTGGTCCTTGAGCAAGACACATTTATCCTAGCTTAGTACTGGTTCAACCCAGGTAGACCCGTCCCTGTTTAACTGACAGATTGTTGATGGGACATAAAGAAACAAAGCAAAACCTACAAAATGGTATATTGGTAATCTATGCACCTAAAATCTATGCCATTAGAGGGGTGCAAAGAAACATTTTGACAGATCTCAACGAACTATATTTAATTCATAGATACTGAACACTAAGATAAGAAGAAATAAGTCCTTTGAGTTGCTTTTCAGGGACAATACCGAGTAAGGTGCTTGCAAATTTTGTCTAAATGAGGGTAGTCATTGTGTGTTGTAACCCAGTCGGAATTGTTCAGTTTAGCCGTTGGACATGCCCAAGCTTAGACAATTTTGTCTAAAAACAACGTGTGTTATCCCCCCTTTTTTATCATTTGTCCACTAAGCTTATTTGCACTCATTGAAACAAACTGTGTGGTAGGGTGCATCCCACTATGCATTTTCCGGCATCCCGCGATGTAACATATTCTATACCGCACACCCTACAACGTTGCTCCTGCTACGCTCGTCCTTCGTAAATGGAGTTCCTTCTATGCCTGGATTACATTTCTGCTACGTCCATGTCGCCCTTCAAGTGCGGGTCCAGAGGGGGGGGGGGGGTGAACAAGGGGTCCGGACCCCCCCCCTGAAAAATCACAAAAATATAGGGTTTCTAAGCAATACTGGTATGGATCCCCTGAAAATCACAAAGCTGCCAAGCCAGTATTCAATGTTGGGCCATCATCGGCACGCCATTTAAATGGCGTTTCGCTGGCGGGCCGATGATGGCCCGTTTTTAGTGGTGTCTGGATCCTCCCACCCCTTATCAATTAAAAAAAAATAAAAAACGTTGTCATGGTTGGACTCCCTCTGACGAAATTTTCTGGGTCCTCGCATGTCCTTACTACGTTCTTACTGCGCCTTCACGTCCATTAAGACCTTACTACGCTCTTATCGGTTTTCACTACGTTTCCAATGCATTTTACAAGTTCTTACTGTGTCTATTTATTTTTTCGAGGGCGTAGTAAGAATATGGCTGAGAGTGACCGGAGAAAACTATATGTACTTCCGGTACAATTAAGTTGAAAACAAGGTGTTTTAAAATTAGTGACACAAATACTGTTGATTGTCTAGTTACTGAAAACAAGTGATCGATTCCCGATCAAACACCATAAAATGATATAGCATAAAAGGTCACATGCCTGTAAACTTGAAAAGGACATTACTAGTGATTGGCTCAAACAGTAGCACTAGAAGATAATGAATACCCTTTTATAACACTTTCAGCCCAAAAGGACATGCATGTTGACGACAAAACAGAGAAAAAATATTCTGGTCCCAGTCATGAATATTAGTTCATTTTTCGATGCTTGACTCACTTGCTAGACAGCCTATCTATCTATCTTGTGGTAATGCCTATGCCCTCGCGTATTTTTTGGCAGGCACCGAGCATCAGGGTTATGAAAAAGAATAAAATATGAATGAATTGTAGTGAGTCTGGGTAAAGATGAAAGGCCAAAATTGCCTTGACGATCTAAAGGCTTGGGGCAACTGAACATTGGTTTGGAGGTCATTCGACTGGACAATTGCCAGTGGAAAGAAGGAGAATTTATAGTAGTCCTTGCTAGTATGAATTTGATGGAATGTCATAGAATGGTAATACCCTGAGATCCTATGTGTGGGCTACATATAGTCCGGAAGGAGCACAGCCACCTGGCCATTTACAAATTTATAGAAGAGGCAGAGGCCGGCCACAGATCGTCTCCCTTCAAGGGTCTGCCAGTTCAACTGAGACTGTAATGAAGTGACACTATTCGTCCTGGTGTAATCACTTATGGTCCACCAGGCTGCACGTCTTTGGACCATTTCAACTTTATGGGTTCTATCTTTGGTATAGAGGTCCCAAACTGCTGAAGCGTACTCCAGTTGGGAATGAACTAGGGATTGATAAGCCATTTCTCGAATTTGAGGGGACTTAGTTCATAAATCTAAGTGACCTGTTTGCCTTGGCTGTGATTCTGTCCATATGAGATTTCCAACTGAGTTTGCTGGAGATATCCACCTCAAAGTACCTGGCGCTGCTGACAGCCTCCAGCACCTGTGCATACAGTATACACTGCCCTTGAGGAGGTCACCCTCATAACCTGGCACTTGGAGTGGTTAAACTCCATATGAGCCGTGACATGAGATTTCCAAAAATGTGGTATTTGTGACCAGCAAAGGCTCAGATCAGCCTTGCGCATACGTGCAGACTGATCAGAGCATTTGCTTGTCGCTTGAATATACTATGACTGCTAAGCTACTGACTGAACATCATTTGGAGTTTCTATGCTTAACAGGAGGCTGCACAGGCTCGTCTGGGTCTACACTTGTCAATATGCCACATTGTTGGAAATCACGTGTAGCCGCTCATATCCGATCTAGCCTCCAATGTCTGCAGTCTGTCAAGGTACCTCTGTAGTTTGTCACTGTGCTCGAACAGCGCAGTCATCACATGATGATTGCAGTTCAATAGGACACTTAATAATGAACAAATATTACCCTTTTAACTGCCAGATACACTATTTTGTGCACTCCTCGACTACAACCAACAGGCGATGAATGCGCTGTTTGAGTACTGTGTTCTCTAGTCTGACTCATATCAATTTTGATTAAAAATGTAGGGAAAAAGTAATCCATTGGTATATTCACATACAAATTAAATCCTCACGGGCTTTAAAGTCCCAGAGAGGGGGGGCGACTCTCAGTTTTTCTTCATACGTAGGCTCGGGCCCAGCATCTATCTTTCACTCCAAAAAATATCAGGAATTTCAAGAACTACAAAAAATATTTGAAATTTTACCAACCCCAAAAAATACCACCCATTCAGTACCTGGACTTCAAGAAAAGATCCTAAAGATCCTAAAATGCATAGAAATGACACCTTGTCAGTTTAAGGAATATCCTGGTATAGGTCTATATACTCCCTTTTCATGTATATGGTATGATACCTTGGCATTGGCTTGGACATGTTGGACATACGTTTGTACTCTGGCCAAACTACCTGCAATGAGAAAATAGTCCTAACACATGCACCCATGATGTAACTAAGTAAGTGAGAATGCAGAGATCAGGAATCAATACAATCAAGCACCACAACTGACCCAGGACACCACATGGGAAACTGACAAAAACACAAGAGAACTTCACATACAAGCGAGCCAAGAGGCCAGTCTTTCCCAGCTGGTGTCTGTAAGGCTGCAATGAAAACACAAACTATATATAATAAATGATCCACAAAGGAAGCACTGCCTTGGAAGGGTCAGTATAACCATTTCTGCTGGAGGACTTAAACATTTTTCACTGTACTAACCCGTAAACTCATTAAGCCTCTTATCTATTTGCAAAAATAGATCAGTGTTGTCAACATGCATGTCCTTTTTACTGTCAACATGCATGTCCTTTGGGGCTGAAAGTGTATACGACATCTACGCAGTCACGTCGATCCCGTCATAAGTGTGTCCAACATCTATGCCAAAATAAGTGTTTACGTGATCAAAATTGGCACTTTGAATGTTCCTTTCATTTTCCATCAGCAAATAATGGTTATGAATGATAGTCAAGGAGAACTGGTAACTACAATCACACAAATATTGGTAAGAATGGTGATATAAGCTGTAAAACATGTCATTTTTATAAATGTGTATACTACATCTCTGCTAAAATCATCCTTGCGTCTTCCGCTTCGATATTTGTGGGTGAATGATTACAAAGACAAGGGCATTTCTGGGCGTGACCATTATATAATCTGTTCAAGAGTGAATGTAGGCACCGCATGCACTGCTTAGTTTTCACAGATACTGATTTTAATAGTCTTACGAAGGGAAAATCTTACCTTGCAAAACAAAAATGGCGCCGTTCTACGTGTTTACGAGATCAATGTTATGACGTAGGTTGTCACCCCTGTATAAAGTAAAAGTATTTGCGAAAAACAAACATATTTATTAACCAATTTAAGTCTAGCGTCCTTTATAACGTACGTCGGCAAACAGTGCAGAACCAGATCAGACGCCACAGAACGCAGCGTCTGCACTGTTTGTTTACAGAATGTACTGTCCTTTTAAAATATGAATGAAATAACCTTTAAATTCGAAGAGCATTCGTCCAATTGATAAGGGTGAGAAATTCCATTAGGCATAAATGGATTAATTGATCAGAGACCTTTCGCTGCCCTATATTGAGACAAACACTCCCATGGCGATTTACAAATGCAACTGAGGAAAGGGTCATGATCCCCTCCCCCGCCCCTTCCCCGTATTAGATGGACCTTGTCGCGAGAAAATCTGTCTTCGGGGTTTCCGACAAAGCGAGTTTCAAACCAGTCTCCTCTGCCACAGAGACAATCTAGAAAATTGAAAATTCACCTGTATTAAGTCAACATATGATACTTTCCAAAAAGCGAGTAACAAAGGCACTGACCAGACTGCGCGGATGTGCAGGCTGGCCTGTGCCTGTGTTGATCGCAAACCCCCGAAGACAGGTTTTCTCGCGTCGCGGCCCAGATGCCCATATTCAGACAACAAAAATGGTTCTAATATGTATGAGCGTAAACGTACAATTTGATATTTTAATTTGGAATTTTAAAGCCAACAAGTAAAATTTAACACGTGCATAGTTTCGTCTGTTTTCAATATCAGAAGTATCTGGTAAATGGAAAAAAGTCCCATCTGGGATAGTATGCTAGTATTCAGCGCCTAAATATTTCAGGGTGGCGGGATTGGGAGGGGAGGGAATCAGAAAAAGTTTTGTGTTGCTTCATGATTTTAAGAAAATTAGGAAATTGCTTCCATTTTAAGTTAGTTGTTAAATAAAAAAGCAACAACTATGTAAACAATTAGAATTAAATGGTCTGATGATATGGTCTCCTCTGTACAGTAAAACTTGTCTAAAACGGCCACCTTCAAAAAGACTAAAATTGTTTTTCAAGACCAATTATCGCTTAATGCAGGTCAAAAGTTTTTTGAGTGGCCGCTTAAGACATGTTTTACTATAGACAAATAAAGTAGAATTTAATAAAATAAGCAATTTATAGATATAGAAAGGAAAATAACAACAACATAAAACATACATCTTTGTGATAACGTAAAGAATAAATAATGATAAATGATAATAATAACATCATTGTATCATCATCATATCTTTTTGATTAAATTTTAAACGTGAAAATCAATCAAAAAGTTCGATTTTCGGTGACGATGCAAAGTAAATGGCGGTAGATTTTATTTTAATATTTCTTATGCTCCAAGGCCCAGATATCTTCATTATAGACTATTATATCAAATGTTTGATTAAACTTGTCAGTAGCTATGCTACCTTATACATGTATTACCTTTACTGGGATAAATAGGCGTAATCAAGGAGTATAAATCTAGATGAGAATGTTCATAGATAACGGTCTGATCAAGGCTTACACTTTTCGCCATTCTATCATTACGGCAAATATTCTAAAAATTTGAGCACTTTACCTTTCTCTTCTCAAAAAAGGGGTTGGTTTGAACATATTTTATTTGAAAGAATACAAAAATAATCATATTATAAATACATCCATCTGTAAACAATTTAAAGTATTAGAACGAAAGCAAAGCTGATATAGTTCTTCTCCCTATCATACTATATTTGGAGTGGTTGAGTGGATGTTGAATATTAGTTGAGCGTGTCGAGAGATGGGTATGCACTTGAAAACAAAAAAAGACTACAGAAACAGAAAGGAAAAAAAAACACAACAGCAACATAAAATATACATCTTTGTGAAAACATAATGAATAAATAAAAATGATAATAATGATATCATCGTAGAGGCTAGGAACATTACTTGGGTGGAGGTAGGGGTGGGGGCAAGAGTAGACAACACAGACCGATCGGAAGGTTGAAAACCTATAGCATATATCGCCTTAAAGTAGCGCGACGCTTGATTTAAGTAAAACGTTTGGTGTCAAGTATATATATACTTGTGAACGTGTTCCAAAATAGCCATGTTTGCTCCATGTAATAGTGTTGAGCTGCCAAACAGAAGAAGGTGTAGGGAAGGATTCTGGTAGGTTGTGCAGGCATTCAAAAGTAGGAAACGAGGCCCCTGGTAGAATCTGCAGTGAATAAAATAGTGCTGAGTATCTTCTATGCTTCCACAACGACATAGTAGGTATTCAGTAATATTTTTGTGAAAGAGGTCCAGATTTAAAGAACTGCTGCCTGTACGTAATCGAGAATGAAGGAAATTGGCTTTTCTGGATCCATAGTAATAAGTTGGACAGATTGAAGATCGTTCTTAAAGGAAGTTTTAAATGAAGAGAGAGTTTTCAGCTGCCTTAACTCAGTTGGTAGACTGTTCCATTGCCTTAGAGTCGATGGAACAAAGGAGTTGTGATATAGGCTAGTGTTAGACTTGATGGTATTTATGTCATTAGAATTTCTGAGATTGTGATTAGAAAAAGCGTTAACTTGCTGCGGAATCAAGGAAGGCAGGTGTCCAGGTATAAGTTGGTTAGACATCTTGTAAAAAGGGTAATTCTATGATCTTGCCATCGTTTGTGCAGGGTCTTCCAGCCAACTTCTTTATATAGATTGTCTAAGGACACACATTTTGTTACCCCAGTTGTGATTCTCGTTGCTTCGTTTTGGATCTCCTTTATTCCTTTCATGCTGGCTACAGTTATCCCATATAACATCACCATTTTCAAGTAGTGACCTGAAAAATTTCAAGTGACTTGCAATCAAGTTTTAATTTAAGTGTATGCATAATATGAATTCTGAACCAAGCTTTCTGCTAAATACAATCAATATATTGATGCCAATTGCAATCATATGAGTAATATAAGCGTAAGTGTTTGTGATAGGAAACTTCCTGGATTTGTACAATTTGCATATATAAAGGTGGATGAATTGACTTTTTGATTTTGCGAGAAATTAAGACAGATTCCCTTTTGGAAGGATTGGATAACAACCCAACGAGAGAGTTTTTAAAGATCAGAATTAAGACAAAGAGCATCTGCTGTAGGATTATCTACTTTGAAAAGACAAGTATCATCAGCAAATAAACGGATATTGGATCCAATATTTTAAAGAATGTCGTTAATATACAATAGAAGAGGAACAAGTATAGAGCCTTGTGGCACTTCAGCTTTAATGTAAACCCATTCTGAAAAGCCACCTGGAAGCACTACCCGTCTTACACGCTGAGAGGTAGCTTTGAAACCAACTGAGGACGTCTCCTGAAAGACCAGTAGCTTTAAGTTTGTAAATAGGTTCTTCATGCCATACCATTCAAATGGTTTGCTGATGTCACAGAAGACAGTCTCTTTACCAGCATCTAGCGCTTCAGTGAATATATGGTATAAATATGCAGGTTGGTTAAATAACGAGTCACCTGGAATGAAGACCACTGCAAAGATGATAACATAATGTTGTCTTGGAGATGATTATAGAGATAGTTCAAATAAATTTGCCACGGAATTCTGTAAGGGTATAGGCCTATAATTGGTAACAAGAGACAGGTCAACTTTCTTATGTACAGGGGTCACATTCACATCTTTGTATGGTGATGGGATAGACTTGTTAAAGAAAGAACACAGATGCGATGATAGTTTATTTGATAAATTCTTCAAATTCGATTACTGAGACCATCAGGACCAGATACTTTGTCAGTTTTTAGAGCTTTTAGAATTGCTTCAACTTCTTGAGGATTAAATGCGATGGTGCTAAGACTTGTAAGATAAGAAGGTTTAGATAATTCAGGAAGGACAGCATTACTGTCGTCAAGAATTGTTAGCCCTTAAAAGTAATTATTAAAAATATTTGCTTTTTCAAAATCATTGGTATATATGATTCCCCCAGCTTCAATTGCGAGAATAGCAGTACTAAGGTTGGAAGGATATGAAAGTTTTAAAGGTTGACCATTATTGGTTAGAAGAGAGTGATTCATATTTAAGCTTATCAGCTTTAGTGTTGTAGAAATGTTGCTCAGAGTTGCGAATCATTTTGTTAATTTCATTGGGCAATGATCTAAATTTGGTCCAATGATGTACCAAATTGGTCCGTTTAGCTTTTCTGTACAGTTCCCTTTCATTTACGTATGTGCCTTTTCAAATGAGTTGTTATCCATGATGGGTCTGAGGTTCTAATCTCAATAGTTCTGTTGGGGATACATTCTTTCGCCAAGGACAAAATAGTGCTATTTATATTTGTAGCATAGATGGCCAGATCGTCCTTCTCTAATACGTGCCAATGAATAGAAGAAGCCGTATCACACAAGAGGCCAAATTCATCATCATTATACATCCAAATATGTTTTGTGAAGGCCTTAGCCTTTGGTTTAGAAAACTTACAAAAAGCTAAATGGGACAATGATTATCGCAGCAGCTGGTCCAGGAAAGGATCGCCAAAACCATGAAGAATTAAATGTTTCTTGTTACTAACCAGAATAAGACCAATCAATGCAGAAGAGTGCTCTGTAAAGTGAGAAGGGTCGATAAGGGGCTGATGTACAAAGAGAATCAAATTTATTTTTAGTCTTTGAATTTAAGACATTGTATTTGGAGTCACCCGTCATTATTATGTCAGAGATACCAGTGTCAACCGCTAAAGAAACGGTTCCTCAATATTGCTGTAAACGTCCACCCCAGAATTAAGAGGTCAGTAGAAAAGACATAAGAGTAAAGATTTCTTATTGATTGCTACTTCAATCCATATACATTATATATTTAGGGAGCGCAGTGGCTCAGTGGTAGAGATATTGACTCGAGACAGAGGGCCCACTGGTTCAAGCCTCACCGGCGTCACCGTGTTGTGTCCTTGAGCAAGAATATTAATCCTAGCTTAGTCCTGGTTCAAACCAGGAAGTCCTGTCCCTTTATGACTGAAAGATTGTTGATGGTACGTAAAGAATCAGATAAAACAAACAAAATATACATTATATTCCATTGATTTCAAGGTCACATCTGCGCTTATAGAAGATTCCTGATTTTACATATAGTAGTGATCAGTCATTTGAGCTTAACGTTCAGGTTTATGAAACGATTCAAATATAAAATCGTCAGATTGAATAGAAGGAATTAACCATGTCTCTGTGAATGCCAGAATGTCAAATTAAAAAAGTTCAGCTTCCAGAAAATAAAGTTTATTAAGAATAATTTGTACATTATAGTGGACAAATGAAAGATTATATCTAAGATTTAGAGATCTAAGAGAGTGTTCTGGTCCACATCAGAATCAAGGGTGAGGTTGGCGCCGTGAAACTGGTTTAAGCCCTCCAGTAAAATATTTTACTGACCATTCCAAGACGGTACTTCTTATGTGGATCTTTTATGTTTTTGTTCTGTCTCGTGTTTGCTATGTCTTTGTGCGCGTCTGTTTAATTGTGCTTTGTGGTCACCTGCTGGGTAGGTGTGACCTCTTGACTCTCGTTTGTGGTGTGTACTGTGAGTTTGTCACTTTCCCATTAGTATCCTGGGTCAGGTGTGGTACTTGATTGTATCGATTCCTGATCATTGCACCCTTACTTACTTTGTTAGAATGATTATGAGACGTAGAAGAGTTATGAAAAGATGCAATCAAAGATGGGCCTGGGTTGGGATGAATATCGCCAGAGCAGCGTAGCAAAATTGTGAGCCATAGAGCATGCAATGTGATAAGTAATGAGAGTAGGCATTTAGCTGAGAACTGGACATTTGTTCTTGATCTTAAACTAGGAAAAGAAAGTTGAATATTTGTGCCCTGTGGTCACCTGCTGGGAAAAAGCTGACCTCTTGGCTCTCGTTTTTGGTGTCTAACTGTGAGTTTGTCACTTTCCCATTGGCATCCTGGGTCCGGTGTGGTACTTGATTGTATCATTTAATGATCTTTGCACCTTTACTTACTTTGAACATCAGGGTTGGATTCACAAAGTGCTTGTCAGAATGGCAAACAGGGGAGAACCTGATCAGACTGCTTCTGAAGAAGTAGTCTGAATTGGATCTGCGCTGTTTGTCTAGGCAACTAATTTGGCAGGCAACTACTATTCGAAATTGGAGAGCATTTACCGTACTTCAAACAAACGTCTTCCAGGGCTCCAGAAAAGAGTGCATTTTTGAAAATTACTTCTTATATATCAACCAAACATATGTTATGGGTACAGAATAGCAGATAAATGTGTTAATAATTTCATGTATGGATTACTTTCATTAAACTTTCAATCAAGTCTGAATATGGGTTTTGTTGATGAACGATTGACAAGATGGCCTCCAAAATGGCTGCCACTTGTATGTTTGCTCTTGTGGAAACTCTAACTTAGCTATTTATCACCTGAATCTTTCCAAATTTCATACATGGATAACTTCTACCAACTTATCGCTCTAGTTAGAATATAATATGCGTTTTGTCCGATGAACGAGAGTCAAGATGGCCAATGGTTGCTTTGCATGCGGACAATCTAACTTATTCATTTGTCACCCGATTTCTTCCAAATTTCATATGTGGATTACTTTCATCAAATTCACATCAAGTGTGAATATGGGGTTTGTCGATGAAACATAACCAAGATTGCTGCCAAAATGGCTGCCGCCTGTAGGTTTGCTCTTGTGGACATTCCCTCTTAATTATTTGTTATTACCTGATTTCTCCTAAATGTTATACAGGTCCATTAAAAAAGTTATTTTACTACGCAATATTTCAAAAGTTTATTCACATTTTTTATTATACATTTATGGTCTATGTTTATAATATACAATTATTGACTTCAATGAGATAGACATAAGGATTTATCTACCCGAAAAAGTGATAATCCACCGAGGCCGCAATGCCAAGGTGAATATCACTTTTAAGGGTAGATATATCCTTATGTCTACCTTTATTGAAGTCAATAACTGTTTTGTTATATGACTTTTCATTTAAGAATGTAAATTTTGCTACTTTCACTTTAGTTGTTAAAAACATGTTCAACCTTAAATCTAAGACATCTAAGGACTTTCTCACAAATTTAGCAATTTTTCTTAAAATATTTTAATGTAGTATTTTGCATTTTCAAATGTATGAATTCTCTTATGGGGAATATAAAATGTAATCATTTAACTGTTTTACAGTGTGTTTATTCAAACAAAGATAAATGAGCAAACAAAACAAAGCAAAACTGTTGTAAAAATTCAGGAAAGTCTTTAATTTACCTGTTGGGAGGTGAAACAGCAAATCATGTCAATTTCATGCAGCACATGCTAGTGTTGGGCTCATCATGCTATTTTTAGCTCTGTAGAGGGTAATATTGCAGAAGTGTCAAAAATATTAACTTCTGGAAACTAGTTCCAGCTGGTTTTTATGCAATATTAACTTAAGGACCGGTTCAGACCAGTTTCCAGGTAGACATAGAGATTTATAAAGACAAACTGGGCCAATCAGAAGACAGGATTATCTCCAGCCATATAACAATACGATATACAACAACATACTTTAAATACATTCCAATGAAAACACAACAATATTGTACGCCTACATCATAAAGTTGGTAATTGTATCTCCTGTTGCTTGAATAAGATCTTTTATTCTCTTTGGCATTGAATTGTTAAGTTCTTCCAGGACGTTCAGTGCTACACTATACCACGCTTCACATACTGGCTTCCAGATCTCTTCTGTTTTACATGCCATTTGGTTACCAATCTCTTCATTATATTCCAAACGTTCTCTATGGTATTCATGTCTCGCCAATCCACCAGTCATTCTAGAATGGGTATTCCTTTACATTCTTGCAATGTTCTAGTACTTTTATAGTTATGGCATGGCGCGATTTTGTATAAAGATATGTCCCTTCTGTGGGAACAGAACACATTCTCATAATATTATAATATCATGGATAATATCACTCTGGTATTTTGCACTATCCATGTTACCATTCACTTTTCTCTGAAGAGAGATGCATCTGCTGCTAATGGCTTCACAGACTTGCGCACTTACTGGCGATTTTGCAGTAGCCTGAATACATTTAGCATGATATTCCTCATTCTGTTTACGCCAAACACGACAATGGCGTCGATTGTTATGACTGTGAAACACAGACTAACGTGTATGCGTTGTGTTTCCACAGAAGGGATATATATTTACGCCTTATCTTGCGCCATTCCATAAGTCTAAAAGAACCATAACATTTCCTGAATCTAACGAAATACAAATTCTGAAATAGGGAATAAGCCAAAAATTAATTGTGTTTAAAAGAAAAAATATAGAGGCGAGGATGTAAAGCATGGTAAAGTGTAAGACTGAACGTCCTGGAAGAACTTAACAATTCAATACCAAGTAAAAATGAAGATCTTATTAAAGCAAAGGGTGGTGCAACGAATACTGACTTTATAGGTAGTATGCATACAGGTATGTTGTTGTGTTTTCGTTGGAATGTATTTAAGTATGGTGTTGTGTTTTAATTGGAACGTATTTAATATTCATATGCAAATGTTGTCTGATTATACATCGATATGATTTATAGAAATAAAATGGCTTGAGAATCCACATACATGTATGGTAAAACAGAGGCCATTAATGTATAAAAATGTGAAAAAACTTTTGGAATATTGCGTAGTGAAATAACTTTTTAATGGACCTGTATATATAGAATACTTTCCTCACTATCCCCAAAGTTTCAAAATGGGTTTTGTTTGATTAATGATAAGTAGGTTTGCACTTGTAGACATTCTAACTTTGTCATTTATCACCAAATTTCGTACACATTTCATTAAAATATTACTTTTATCAAACTCTAGCTCTGGTTCCAAAATGGGTTTGTCCGCTGAACGATGACTAAGATGGGCGCCAAAATGGCCGTTGTATGTCGGTTTGCACTCAAGTTGGTCATTTTTCACCCGCTTTCTTCAAAATGTCGTATATGGATTACTTTCAACAAACATATAGTCCATTTTCACTTTAGGGCATAATGTGGGGCCCTATGTCCGAGTCTGACAGTTCTAGTTGTCGCTTGTCATATTACCTTCTAAAGACTCGTAAGAAGAGGTCAGTGTACTGGTAAGAATAAGATAATAAATACTGTGCAGATAATCACACTAATTGCATACTTTTCTAAATAAGCACTAAATTATGAATAAATTTATACGTATAACGCATAGGAATTCTTAAAAATAGAATATTTTTGTGTTGATTTGACAAATGTACTGATATGGCATATCAAACAATTCAATCACCCGATCGGTAAATACCTAGTATTAGTTGATCATTAGAGTAAATAGTTTTGTGATTCCCTTGTAAGCCTAAACCACTTAAATCTGATTGACAGTAAATTGGTAAAATAGCTATTACGCGTGAAAATGTTCCTCCACACTGGTAAATGTATACGTCGATTTGGTGGTATTTACGCGTATTGCCGGTACCTTATAGACCGGAAGTGGTAGATATTGATGTTTTATACTATATAGAAAAACATGCCATATGCCTAAAGGACTATAAACTTCAATCATTTTTAAGTATTCAGTATGTGCATGGCGATTTATGCAAGCATTTAGGAATAGATTCGAGTACCGATCTGGATGATCGGTACTCGAATCTATTCCTAAATGCTTACATAAATCGCCATATGCACGCCGAATACTTAAAAATGATCTAATTCTATAGTCCTTTAGGCATATGGCATGTTTTTCTATACAGCATTAACACCAATATCTTCCACTTCCGGTCTATGAAGTACCGGCAATACGCGTAAATACCAGCAAATCGATGTATACATTTACCAGTGTGAGCATATTTTACTTTTCACCAAAGTAGATGGCGGCTGAACTACCACGAATCTTGGTGTAACATATCAACTGCTTTAAAAAACTTTGTCCTGTTAGATAGATTTTATTTGGAGAATAACAGTAACAATAGCAGGTAGAAATATTTAATATCTATCACTGGCAAAATGTTGGCCTCAAATTGTTTTTGTAGGAAAGTAAGTGTGGGTTGACACCGAAAGGTATTTTGACGTACACTTACACTTATTTTTTTACAGTGCATGCAGACCAGTTTCGACATTTCATGTGCCAGATTGAGCATAAAGTAACTAATGATTCATGTACTTTTTCAAAGCAAGCCTATACCGAATCTTTATACATACGTTTATACGATTCAAAGCCTAATGTATCACAGAAGTATAGCTGGTAGCTAACTAAGCTCACTTGCATGCACCGTGCATTAAAACAGTTAGTCCATTCGCCGGTGGTAACAATAAAGCTCAGTGTTGCAACAATTTGGACACCAAGGGAGATAATCCGTCACATTGCGGGAGGCTAGAAATATCTTTACTACATTGGCCATTTCAATTCGAACAATAGTTCCTACTCAAGTTATTACGTAATAGGTGCGCGCGCACGTTTACATCCGAAAGGCTATGCAGTTGAAACTTTAGATAGTTGCCAAGTAAACAAAGTAAATAGCCCTGTTGCCACCTTTCAATTCTTTCCTTGTAGACGAAAAGGATGTATATATATATATATATACTGCACAGACTACTCTAATTTTAAACTATTACGAATGATTGGGACCGCAAATAGAGCAAAGCAACGATTCATTTTGAGGCTACTGACAGATCTGGAAACCATATTGCTAGATAAATCTAGAGCAGGGAACAGGACTATCTACTAGAGTAACGGTGTTGATCTCTAGTAGGTTCGTGACGTCACTATAGTAGCGTACAATGTAGGAACTATAGTTCGATTCGAAATGGACCACAATTTAATTATTCCTTATTATATACCTATAAATAATACAACTTTTGAATAGTCTGTTTTCTGGCCATCTGGTACAGCAAGCCGGACCAACGAACTGAGGTTTTCTGATTCCGTATCACTATCCTTTAAGGATATTTGCCTCTTTAATCATTCTCATTTCTTCTTGACTACTTGTTTAACATTGTCACCAAACTACAACGCTTCTCTTTACCATTTGTGCTTTTTGAGAGACCACACACCACACAGACTATGTCCAGTAAGGGGTATTTAGTCTTGGCCAAAAATCTTTCACAGCATCAGCAGATTCAATTGGGATAAGTGCAGCTACTTTGTCTTTGAAGGTGGCATGGGAATCCTAAGACACAGCAGGGTCCCTTAGATTCCAAGTTCGAATACAAGGAGTGATTGTTGCGTATCATTGCTGATGGGATACAAACAACAAAGTCACAAATTAACAGATTGTATTGTGGTACACATGCGCAGATCCAGAAAGTTTTGTCAGAGGGGGTCCAATTTTTTTCTTCAGTTGATAAGGGGATTGAGGATTGAAATATCACCATGAGTGGGCCATGATCGGCCCGCCAATGAACACCTTTTAAATAGCGTTTCGCTGACGTGCCGATGATGGCCCAACATTGAATGCTGGCTTTGTAGATTTGTAATGATCAGGGGATCTGGACCTGTATTGCTAAGAAACCCTATATTTTGTGATTTTTTTCAGGGCGGGGTGTTGGGGGGGGGGGGGGGTTGAATCCCTGTCGGACTCCTCCTGTAGAGCCATGACATGAGATTTCCAACAATATGTTATGTGCGACCAGCAAAGCCTCATATCAGCCTGCGCATACGCACAGTCTGATCAGAGCCTTTGCTAGTTGCTTGAATATTCTATGACTGTTAAGCTACTGACCGAACAGCTTTTAGAGTTTCTGAGCTTAACAATAGGCTGCACAGGCTCGTCTGAGTCTACACTTCTCAAAATGTCACATTGTTGGAAATCACATGTCGCGGCTCATATAATGAAACTGTGTGCTGTGGCTGTTGAAACTCTAAACAAGCTGGAACTCTCTATTTTGGAAGCAGCTGTTGCCAACAACCAAGTCGTTTGCCATGACAAACTCCAACAATCTATCTCTTTCCAAATTCCGCCGCTGTCAGCACCTTCGTGGCTGTCCAGTCTCAAAGGGGTACATTTGTATAAGAACCCTAAATGTTGAAATCCTAGCCACCACACTTTGAAACTGGTCTTGAGGTCACCTGTTGGGAAATGACTAACCTCTTGACTCTCGTCTGTATGATGTTTTCTTGTGTTTTATCACTTTCCCATGGTGTGTCCTGGGTCAGGTGTGGTATTTGATTGTAACGATTCCTGATCTTTGCCTTCTTACTTACTTTGTAAAATCTATCTTTAATTAGTCTCCTGTAGCCCGGTGTAACAGTTTATCTTGCCCCCCTGGCCGGGATATCTTGCCCCCCACCATGGTTATCTTCACCCCCGGGGGGCAAGCTGTCCAGGCCGGTTTATCTTGACCCCCGCCAACACAAGTAAAAATATATGTATGTTATTTTGTTATTTTACTGTATCATTTTAATGAATTCAGGTCCTATACAAGTCTTAAAGTGAGAATTTGGTGCCTGTGGGGTTAATATTGGTAAAACTTTAACATCATCTTGAATAAAAATAACAAGATTAAGTGATTTTAAGCTTAATTATTTTGCTAATACTACTAATTTTAAACTATCTGAATGTGATGATGTATCAATTGTAAACATAATTCAAGTCAAATTAAGCTGTTTTCTTTGTCGGATTGTTCTGTATGCTTAGTTGCAGGGGTGGGGGGTAAGCTGTCCAGGCCAGTTTATCTTGCCCCCCATCCACTTGCGTATCAAAGTAAAATTATTTTGCTAATTCTACTTATTTTAAACTATCTGAATGTGAAGATGTATCAATCATTAATATAATTCAAGTCAAATTCAGCTGTTTTCTTTGTTGCAATGTTCTGTATACTTAGTTACAGGGGTGGGGGGTAAGCTGTCCAGGCCAGTTTATCTTGCCCCCCACCCACTTGGGTATCAAAGTAAAATTATTTTGCTAATTCTACTTATTTTAAACTATCTGAATGTAAAGATGTATCTATTATAAACATAATTCAAGTCAAATTCAGCTGTTTTCTTTGTCGGATTGTTCTGTATGCTTAGTTGCAGGGGTGGGGGGTAAGCTGTCCAGGCCAGTTTATCTTGACCCCCACCCACTTGGGTATCAAAGTAAAAGTATTGTGCCTGTAATACTTATTTTAAACTATCTGATTGTGAAGATGTATCAATTTAAAACATAATTCAAGTCAAATTCAGGTGTTTTCTTTGTCGGATTGTTCCGTATACTTAGTTACAGGGGTGGGGGGTAAGCTGTCCAGGCCAGTTTATCTTGACCCCCACCCACCTGAGTATCAAAGTAAAATTATTTTGCTAAGTTTTCTCATTTTAAACTATCTGAATGTGATGATGTATCAATTATAAACATAATTCAAGTCAAATTCAGCTGTTTTCTTTGTCAGATTGTTCTGTATGCTTAGTTGCAGGGGTGGGGGGTAAGCTGTCCAGGCCAGTTTATCTTGCCCCCCACCCACTTGGGTATCAAAGTAAAATTATTTTGCTAATTCTACTTATTTTAATCTATCTGATTGTAAAGATGTATCAATCTTAAACATAATTCAAGTCAAATTCAGCTGATTTCTTTGTCGCATTGTTCTGTATACCTAGTTACAGGGGTGGGGATAAGCTGTCCAGGCCAGTTTATCTTGCCCCCCACCCACTTGCGTATCAAAGTAAAATTATTTTGCTAATTCTACCTATTTTAAACTATCTGAATGTGAAGATGTATCAATAATTAATATAATTCCAGTCAAATTCAGCTGTTTTCTTTGTTGCAATGTTCTGTATACTTAGTTACAGGGGTGGGGGGTAAGCTGTCCAGGCCAGTTTATCTTGCCCCCCACCCACTTGGGTATCAAAGTAAAATTATTTTGCTAATTCTACTTATTTTAAACTATCTGAATGTGAAGATGTATCTATTATAAACATAATTCAAGTCAAATTCAGCTGTTTTTTTGTCAGATTGTTCTGTAATCTTAGTTGCAGGGGTGGGGGTAAGCTGTCCAGGCCAGCTTATCTTGCCCCCCACCCACTTGGGTATCAAAGTAAAATTATTTTGCTAAGTTTTCTCATTTTAAACTATCTGAATGTGATGATGTATCAATTATAAATATAATTCAAGTGCAATTCAGCTGTTTTCTTTGTCGGATTGTTCTGTATACTTAGTTACAGGGGTGGGGGTTAAGCTGTCCAGGTCAGTTTATCTTGACCCCCACCCACCTGAGTATCAAAATAAAATTATTTTGCTACGTTTTCTCATTTTAAACTATCTGAATGTGAAGATGTATCAATTATAAAAATAATTCAAGTCACCTTCAGCTGTTTTCTTTGTCGGATTGTTCTGTATGCTTAGTTGCAGGGGTGGGGGTAAGCTGTCCAGGCCGGTTTATCTTGCCACCCACCCACCCGGGTATCAATGTAAAAGTATTGTGCCTGTAATACTTATTTTAAACTATCTGATTGTGAAGATGTATCAATTTAAAACATAATTCAAGTCAAATTCAGGTGTTTTCTTTGTCGGATTGTTCCATATACTTAGTTACAGGGGTGGGGGGTAAGCTGTCCAGGCCAGTTTATCTTGACCCCCACCCACCTGAGTATCAAAGTAAATTTTTGTTGCTAAGTTTTCTCATTTTAAACTATCTGAATGTGATGATGTATCAATTATAAACATAATTCATGTCAAATTCAGCTGTTTTCTTTGTCGGATTGTTCTGTATGCTTAGTTACAGGGGTGGGGGTAAGCTGTCCAGGCCAGTATATCTTGACCCCCACCCACCTGAGTATCAAAGTAAAATTATTTTGCTAAGTTTTCTCAATTAATCTATCTGAATGTGATGATGTATCAATTATAAACATAATTCAAGTCAAATTCAGCTGTTTTCTTTGTCAGATTGTTCTGTATGCTTAGTTGCAGGGGTGGGGTGTAAGCTGTCCAGGCCAGTTTATCTTGCCCCCCACCCACTTGGGTATCAAAGTAAAATTATTTTGCTAATTCTACTTATTTTAATCTATCTGATTGTAAAGATGTATCAATCTTAAACATAATTCAAGTCAAATTCAGCTGATTTTTTGTCGCATTGTTCTGTATACCTAGTTACAATGCTGGGGGGTAAGCTGTCCAGGCCAGTTTATCTTGACCCCCACCCACCTGAGTATCAAAGTAAATTTTTTTGCTAAGTTTTCTCATTTTAAACTATCTGAATGTGAAGATGTATCAATTATAAACATAATTCAAGTCAAATTCAGCTGTTTTCTTTGTCGGATTGTTCTGTATGCTTAGTTGCATGGGTGGGGGGTAAGCTGTCTAGGCCAGTTTATCTTGCCCCCCACCCACCTGGGTATCAAAGTAAAAGTATTTTGCCTATTCTTCTTATTTTAAACTATCTGAATGTGAAGATGTATCAATTATAAACATAATTCAAGTCAAATTCAGCTGTTTTCTTTGTCAGATTGTTCTGTATGCTTAGTTGCAGGGGTGGGGGGGGGGGGGTAAGCTGTCCAGGCCAGTTTATCTTGCCCCCCACCCACTTGGGTATCAAGGTAAAATTATTTTGCTAATTCTACTTATTTTAATCTATCTGATTGTAAAGATGTATCAATCTAAACATAATTCAAGTCAAATTCAGCTGATTTTTTGTCGCATTGTTCTGTATACCTAGTTACAGTGGTGGGCGGTAAGCTGTCCAGGCCAGTTTATCTTGACCCCCCACCCACCTGAGTATCAAAGTATTTTTTTTTTTTGCTAAGTTTTCTCATTTTAAACTATCTGAATGTGAAGATGTATCAATTATAAACATAATTCAAGTCAAATTCAAATGTTTTCTTTTTCAGATTGTTCTGTATGCTTAGTTGCAGGGATGGGGGGCAAGCTGTCCAGGCCAGTTTATCTTGACCCCCACCCACCTGAGTTACAAAGTAAAATTATTTTGCTAATTCTACTTATTTTAATCTATCTGATTGTAAAGATGCATCAATCTAAACCATAATTCAAGTCAAATTCAGCTGATTTCTTTGTCGGATTGTTCCATATACTTAGTTACAGGGGTGGGGGTTAAGCTGTCCAGGCCAGTTTATCTTGACCCCCACCCACCTGAGTATCAAAGTAAATTTTTTTTGCTAAGTTTTCTCATTTTAAACTATCTGAATGTGATGATGTATCAATTATAAACATAATTCAAGTCAAATTCAACTGTTTTCTTTGTCAGATTGTTCTGTATGCTTAGTTGCAGGGGTGGCGGGTAAGCTGTTGAGGCCAGTTTATCTTGCCCCCCCCACCCACTTGGGCATCAAAGTAAAATTATTTTGCTAATTCTACTTATTTTAATCTATCTGATTGTGAAGATGTATCAATTTAAAACATAATTCAAGTGAAATTCAGCTGATTTCTTTGTCGGATTGTTCCATATACTTAGTTACAGGGGTGGGAGGTAAGCTGTCCAGGTTAGTTTATCTTGACCCCCACCCACCTTAGTATCAATATAAAATTATTTTGCTAAGTTTTCTCATTTTAAACTATCTGAATGTGATGATGTATCAATTATAAACATAATTCAAGTCAAATTCAGCTGTTTTCTTTGTTGGATTGTTCTGTATGCTTAGTTGCAGGGGTGGGGGGCAAGCTGTCCCGGCCAGTTTATCTTGACCCCCACCCACTTGGGTATCAAAGTAAAATTATTTTGCTAATTCTACTTATTTTAATCTATCTGATTGTAAAGATGTATCAATCTAAAACATAATTCAAGTCAAATTCACCTGATTTCTTTGTCGGATTGTTCCGTATACTTAGTTACAGGGGTGGGGGGGGGGGGGTAAGCTGTCCAGGCCAGTTTATCTTGACCCCCACCCCCCTGAGTATCAAAGTAATTTTTTTTTTGCTTAGTTTTCTCATTTTAAACTATCTGAATGTGAAGTTGTATCAATTATAAACATAATTCAAGTCAAATTCAACTGTTTTCTTTGTCAGATTGTTCCGTATGCTTAGTTGCAGGGGTGGGGGGCAAGCTGTCCAGGCCAGTTTATCTTGACCCCCACCCACCTGAGTTACAAAGTAAAATTATTTTGCTAATTCTACTTATTTTAATCTATCTGATTGTGAAGATGTATCAATCTTAAACATAATTCAAGTCAAATTCAGCTGATTTCTTTGTTGGATTGTTCTGTATACTTAGTTACAAGGGTGGGGGGTAAGCTGTCCAGGCCAGTTTATCTTGACCCCCACCCACCTGAGTGTCAAAGTAATTTTTTTTGCTAAGTTTTCTCCTTTTAAACTATCTGAATGTGATGATGTATCAATTATAAACATAATTCAAGTCAAATTCAACTGTTGTCTTTGTCAGATTGTTCCGTATACTTAGTTACAGGGGTGGGGGGTAAGCTGTCCAGGCCAGTTTATCTTGACCCCCACCCACCTGAGTATCAAAGTAAAATTATTTTGCTAAGTTTTCTCATTTTAAACTATCTGAATGTGATGATGTATCAATTATAAACATAATTCAAGTCAAATTCAGCTGTTTTTTTGTCAGATTGTTCTGTATGCTTAGTTGCAGGGGTGGGGGGGGTAAGCTGTCCAGGCCAGTTTATCTTGCCCCCCACCCACTTGGGTATCAAAGTAAAATTACTTTGCTAATTCTTCTTGTTTTATTCTATCTGATTGTGAAGATGTATCAATCTAAAACATAATTCAAGTCAAATTCAGCTGATATCTTTGTTGGATGGTTCTGTATACTTAGTTAAAGGGGTGGGTAAGCTGTCCAGGCCAGTTTATCTTGACCCCCACCCACCTGAGTATCAAAGTATTATTTTTTTTTTTGCTAAGTTTTCTCATTTTAAACTATCTGAATGTGAAAATGAAGCAATTATAAACATAATTCAAGTCAAATTCAGCTGTTTTCTTTGTCAGATTGTTCCGTATGCTTAGTTGCAGGGGTGGGGGGCAAGCTGTCCCGGCCAGTTTATCTTGACCCCCACCCACCTGAGTTACAAAGTAAAATTATTTGCAAATTCTACTTATTTTAATCTATCTGATTGTGAAGATGTATCAATCTTAAACATAATTCAAGTCAAATTCAGCTGATTTCTTTGTCGGATTGTTCCGTATACTTAGTTACAGGGGTGGGGGGTAAGCTGTCCAGGCCAGTTTATCTTGACCCCCACCCACCTGAGTATCAAAGTAAAATTATTTTGCTAAGTTTTCTTATTTTAAACTATCTGAATGTGATGATGTATCAATTATAAAAGTAAGTAAAGGTGCAAAGATCAGGAATCGATACAATCAAGTACCACACCTGACCCAGGATACCAATAGGAAAGTGACAAACTCACAGAAGACACCACAAACGAGAGCCAAGAGGTCAGCCCTTTCCCAGCAGGTGACCACAAAGCACATATAAACAGACGCGCACAGACATAGCAAACACAAGACAGAACAAAAACATAAAAGATCCACAAAAGAAGTACCGCCTTGGAACGGTCAGTAAAATATTTTACTGGAGGGCTTAAACCGGTTTAACGGCGCCAACCTCACCCTTAATTCAGATGTGGATCAAGACACATAGATATTTGGTTTGCATGAAAGACCCCTAACTTATCAATGCATCATCTCCTAAAACATATAAATCAAGATTTAACAAGGAGATAAAGCAAGGATAAGGACTCAACAGTAAATTAAACTGAATACCTGAGCAAAAGAAATCCAACAGGTAAACCCCGGTGGGCCCGACAAACAGCCAAAGCATCAGGCCCCTACCATCTCATCAATAGATAAGTCTTTAAATCGGAACCATCATAGAGTCTGAAGTCCGACCCACCGGCGTGCAATTAAAGAGGAAAGCAAAGTTGCCAACCGTGATTGGGTTGACTACCAAGCATGCAGTCTGTTGCAATACATTAATGTTAAGGCCAATCTTTTTATAATGAGAAATTATTTTAATGAACTGCGCTGAAAAATTATTAGAGCCAACAATCTTCTTCAATTTATATACCAAGTCACCATAGAGATCAGGTTCCGAAAGTCCTTGGCGCAAGAGAGATTTAAGTCCAACTTGGAATTTAGAAATCAAATCATAGTATCGTCTATAAAATTTAGAAAATGTTTTGCGAAGTTTATGATACCGATAGCCTTGTTTAAGAAGTTTCTGAGTTAACAATTTATTGCGAGTGTTGAAGTCAGCAACATAGCTAGATGCTCTAGCAAAACGAATGAGTTGAGAGATATAGACTCCATAGGATGTAGAACGAGGAACATCACCATCTAAAAATGGGAAATTGACAATTTCAAAATCAAAGTCGTCACGTTTATCATAAATTTTGGTAGAAACAATATCATTAGAAATTGACAATTGCAAGTCTAAAAATGCGGCTTCGGTATCAGAGGCATTGGCTTTATTAAGTTGGAGCTCTGAAGGGTATATTTGACTAACCATATTATCAAAATAAACATTATTAATATTTAAAATATCGTCCAAATATCTGGAAGTAGTGTTAAACGCATCAATAACATCAGCCTGCTTATCATCAGAAAGAGACATCATAAAGTCCCTCTCATAACAAAACAGGAATAAATCTGCAACCAGGGGAGCACAATTAGTGCCCATAGGAATCCCAACTACTTGTCTATAGAGCTTGGTGCCAAATCGAATAAAAATGTTGTCCAACAAAAAGGTCAGTGCTCACATACATTTTGACACGACCATGCATGATATTTCTTAGGTTTTTCTGAAGTAAAAAATGCATTTCTGTCATTACATGCAAGGTAAGGAGAGCCTTCTCTCTGGAAGGTTATTTCAATAAGATCAATAAGTTTATCTTTAATTAAATTATGACGTAAAGTAGTGTAAAGAGTAGAAAAATCATAAGTAGACAAACTGGTCGCATTGAAATCTCTAGCTTTAAGTTTATGTAAAATTTCACCTGAATTTTTAATAGACCAAAATAGGTTTTTACCGGATCTCTCATATACCTTTTCACAATATTTGATAACATGTTTTTTAACAGCTGAAAGACACGAGGTTAACAATTTAGAAAGTTCTGTAGTCGTACAAGAACTAGAATTAGCAATAAATCTTGCTTTATAGGGTTTTTTATGGAGTTTAGGTAACCAGTACAACGTAGGAACTTTGTCTTGATTTTCTTTAGCTTTGACACCAAAATGTAGGGCTGTATGACAACCATGCCCATCAACAATCACCCTTTCACTTAAAGAAGGCTGCAGTTTATAGGCATTAGTGTCAACAAGCTCACGCTTAAGAGTATTAATATAATACAGTCGTCAAACAACTACAACATTGTTAGCAGCTTTATCTGCTGGAACCAAAACATAGTTCATATGAAAATCCTGGATACCTCGTTTAAGATGACGAAAAGAAGATTTAGGTTTAGGGGGCAAAAGATGTGTATTACGAGAGTAAAATGAAATACGAGTATCAATAATTTTAAAAATGTTAATCTTCCATTCCTTCAAGGCATCAGGTTCAACATTTTCCCCTTTGCACCAACGATTACTAAAGTCATTTTAAGAAGCAGCGATCTCTCTACGACATTTAGAGAAATCAATATTAGAGGGAAATCTATATTTAGGACCTTTAGAAATGATATTGCGAACTTTAGCGTCAGGAATGACATTTAAATTACCTGTAATAACATGCCCTGCAGAGGGATATAAATAATTTGAATTTTTACAATCTCAGGAGGCAGGAATATTGGAATCTATATCTAAATCATTTACAATTTTATTAAAGTTAAATATCGTAGACCTAATTGGTTTGTTATATTTATAACAAATGATAGGGGTTTCAGAATAATTAAAGTAATTTGGAATAGATGAAATCACTGAATTTGTCTTTGAAGATACTATGTAAATCAATAAACTTAATCCCTTTGTTAATGAATGGAATTTTGATAAAATGTCGTTTATGGTTGACCTCAGAATCGATATAAGGACTAAGAAAATGTTGAACATAACACCTTGTGAGGAGTGCTGCTTTATATAATTTGTTTGCTCTATCGTAAAGTTTATTAGCCTCTAACTCTAATTTGCGTAAAACTGAGATAGGCAAGGAACTTAAAAATGAAAATAAGCCATGTCTACCATGATTAGTTAAAGCCAAAGAAAGATCCTTTAGAGAAGTATTTAAGCGTTTTTCAGTACAAGTTTTGCGCTTAATGTTGCCATTTTTACGTTTACCATGAGATCTACTTTTACGTTTTTTACATTCCAAAACAGAAAAAACATCAAAATCTGGCATTTTAGAAATGTTGCCTTCATGGTATATATTATCATTAAAGCCTAAAGGAAAAGGTGATTGCAAAAATTTAATCCATTTAAGGTCAGTTTCATGTCTCTTTATATTTTTTAATCTAGTAGATGAATTTGAATCATATATAATTTTTTCAACTGGCTGAATTACAATTTTACTAGGTGAATGACCGTTATTTTTGAAATGGCGATAAAGAAATGTGTCAAATTTTTTAGGCTTTTTCATTTTACGAAAGTGCTCACGAAACCTAGTCTTGAGGGATCGGCCAGTTTGTCCAACATATTGCATTCCACAGTTAGTTTCAGTTCAAGTTATAACATAAATCAGATCCGATGAAGTTCAGTCCAAATCATTATTATTAATTATGGAAAATTGCCTACCATTTACAGATGATGTAATGGTAGTTTTAGTACATAAATGTGTGCAACAGACACACCTCTTGGCATTGCACTTAGAAACATTAGGATACATTCCGCGTCTTTTGAATGCATTAAATGGTTTAGTATACTTCCTGATAATAGGTGACCCAAGAGGAGATAACCTAATGGTAGGAAGCATATCCCGAAAATTGTTAACTGAACTAGGAATACGAACAGTGGACGCCGAATGTAAACTAATTGGAGATAAATGTAATTTTGATATTTTCGTTCTTATCATTAAAAGTTGTATGGGTAAGTACCATCCCAAGACAAGCAATCAACACACCGGTTATTAAAATGACAAGCCAGTATTGATATGAGTCCTTAAAAGTAAAGGAAGGTATAACAAATGCAAGCGATAATCCAAATGGCTAATACAAGTCCACAGGTATATAGAAAGCAGAAGTTATACAACGGGGTATGAAAATCGGTCATCTAGTGATCTTAAATGCGGTACAAGACATAGAGGATATCCAGGGACAGGAATAATGGAAGGAGATTGTACACACAATCCTGAGGATTGGAAAAATAAGAGCATTAAATGAAAGTGCGGGGAGACTTTTTAGGGCCGCCACACAGCACAGACAAAACAACTCTGATAATCAAAGTAAGTAAAGGTGCAAAGATCAGGAATCGATACAATCAAGTACCACACCTGACCCAGGATACCAATAGGAAAGTGACAAACTCACAGAAGACACCACAAACGAAAGCCAAGAGGTCAGCCCTTTCCCAGCAGGTGACCACAAAGCACATATAAACAGACGCGCACAGACATAGCAAACACAAGACAGAACAAAAACATAAAAGATCCACAAAAGAAGTACTGCCTTGGAACGGTCAGTAAAATATTTTACTGGAGGGCTTAAACCGGTTTAACGGCGCCAACCTCACCCTTAATTCAGATGTGGATCAAGACACATAGATATTTGGTTTGCATGAAAGACCCCTAACTTATCAATGCATCATCTCCTAAAACATATAAATCAAGATTTAACAAGGAGATAAAGCAAGGATAAGGACTCAACAGTAAATTAAACTGAATACCGGAGCAAAAGAAATCCAACAGGTAAACCCCGGTGGGCCCGACAAACAGCCAAAGCATCAGGCCCCTACCATCTCATCAATAGATAAGTCTTTAAGTCAGAACCATCATAGAGTCTGAAGTCCGACCCACCGGCGTGCAATTAAAGAGGAAAGCAAAGTTGCCAACCGTGATTGGGTTGACTACCAAGCATGCAGTCTGTTGCAATACATTAATGTTAAGGCCAATCTTTTTATAATGAGAAATTATTTTAATGAACTGCGCTGAAAAATTATTAGAGCCAACAATCTTCTTCAATTTATATACCAAGTCACCATAGAAATCAGGTTCCGAAAGTCCTTGGCGCAAGAGAGATTTAAGTCCAACTTGGAATTTAGAAATCAAATCATAGTATCGTCTATAAAATTTAGAAAATGTTTTGCGAAGTTTATGATACCGATAGCCTTGTTTAAGAAGTTTCTGAGTTAACAATTTATTGCGAGTGTTGAAGTCAGCAACATAGCTAGATGCTCTAGCAAAACGAATGAGTTGAGAGATATAGACTCCATAGGATGTAGAACGAGGAACATCACCATCTAAAAATGGGAAATTGACAATTTCAAAATCAAAGTCGTCACGTTTATCATAAATTTTGGTAGAAACAATATCATTAGAAATTGACAAATGCAAGTCTAAACATAATTCAAGTCAAATTCAGCTGTTTTCTTTGTCTGATTGTTCCATATACTTAGTTACAGGGGTGGGGGGTAAGCTGTCCAGGCCAGTTTATCTTGACCCCCACCCACCTGAGTATCAAAGTAAAATTATTTTGCTAAGTTTTCTCATTTAAACAATCTGAATGTGATGATGTATGAATTATAAACATAACTCAAGTCAAATTCAGCTGTTTTCTTTGTCGGATTGTTCTGTATGCTTAATTACATGGGTGGGAGGTAAGCTGTCCAGGCCAGTTTATCTTGCCCCCATCCACTTGGGTATCAAAGTAAAATTATTTTGCTAATTCTACTTATTTTAATCTATGTTTATTATTAGAGTTGTCCGGGTTCGCCGCATACGAATAAGTATACGTAAAAGGAAAGGTATAACAACACCGTATTGAAACATGTACGCAATAGGTGAAGATAGGTTGCAGACGAATTTTGACCTGTCCAAAGCTAATACTGTATAGCGTCTCAAGGTTTGATATACAAAAGTGATGCACACTAAACTAATGCAGAGTGTATTAAATTTTTCTGTGTATACGCTTTACGTTCCAGTTAACGTTTTTTCAGTCATGTGGGGACGATTTTCTGTCTTCCTATATTTGACCAGTACTAAACAAGCGAATTCGATAGCGAATTGATATTCCCCGCCAAAATTATGACAATAACTCCTGTTCTAATGAATATTCGTGTGCATCGGAATGAGTATTCACGTGTATCAACCGAAATGCATTGATATTTAAGCAATCAGAGGGCAATAACTTCACTGTAGTCATTCCACTACGGCAATTTGGGTCTCGTCACTCACTCCGGTGTTATAGTGAAATTACCTTCAAATAGAGGCTGACAAAACAGAGAATTTTCGAATATGTTTGCTTCGAGATTGCATCGTTTAGTTAATAACCTCTGTGCTGTTTTGCCAAAACGGAGATAAAATCAGGCTCTCGTTTGTGGTGTCTACTGTGAGTTTGTCACTTTCCCATTGGTATCCTGTGTCAGGTGTGGTACTTGATTGTATCGATTCCTGATCTTTGCACACTTACTTACTTTAAATGTGTGTTTTTATACAATTATATTAAAAAAATAACAATTACGGTTTAGTCATAATTATACGGTTTCGTCATTGATTCTATGTTTTGTTGTACGTTACTTTATGTCCATTCTTGTAATGCAATCATCTTGATGGGGAAGAGAGAGCTGGTTGCTTTGCTTAATTTGTCTTCTTGGTATCTTGTGATGGTTGAGCGGCTCTTCCTCGAAGTGCCATGGGTCGTCTGCAGTTTGTGATTGTGGTATTTCCTGATCATACTTACTATTTTTCAAGTTAGACTGAACAAATGTATTATTTTCAAAAAGAAACAAAAATACCAAACCAACTCTGCCTTCACTAAATTTCACCTTACAAACATTAAGGGCTTGTGTGCAGACAGATGCTCAAGTTTTGCTATTTCTCTTTTACGCAAGTGCCTGTGCCATGCACGGCGCTATCATAAAGCCCGACTCAATTCCAGAGAAAACTATTATTGTTTTAATGATACTGACTTTTTGTTTGGACCAATATATCCAAATTTCATGTTATTTATGCTAATGATTCTTAGGCTTATCAAAACATGCAAAGGGCCAATAAACATCTAGAAGGGCACATTGATACTTGATTATATGCATGTGTTTGAATGGGATATTCGCCATCATTCGGACCTGGTTTATCACTGCCCTATTAAAACCGAGCATACATACATGAACGCCGCCCTCAACTGTTTCTACTATCGTATACTATCGTATGCGATAAGTATCGTACATACATGTATATGTAAAAGCTAGCATTCTAGATTGTTTTAGCAAACACGCTACCTACAATTTTAGACGCCAGGAAGACCACAATTGCAAGGAAATATAAAATGAAATTACAAGGATTCTCTCTCTCTCTCTCAACATGGATGATGTGCTCTCTTGTATTCCGTGTAAAAAACTTTGATATCGACAATATTATATGTATTTTATGATTTTATGAAATACACTGCACTGCTCAACGTCCTCATTAGCCCCGTACTACTTCCACTATGGTGATATCGCTTTAACGTTTACCTATCTGTATTTGTATGCTTATGCCGCGTACCCCGGACATCTCTATTGATACATCTTCACATTCAGATAGTTTAAAATAAGTAGTATAGGCACAATACTTTTACTTTGATGCCCAGGTGGGTGGGGGGCAAGATATACTGGCCTGGACAGCTTACCCCCCACCCCTGCAACTAAGCATACAGAACAATCCGACAAAGAAAACAGCTGAATTTGACTTGAATTATGATTATAATTGATATATCATCACATTCAGATAGTTTAAAATGAGAAAACTTAGCAAAATAATTTTACTTTGATACTCAGGTGGGTGGGGGTCAAGATAAACTGGCCTGGACAGCTTAACCCCCACCCCTGTAACCAAGAATAGGGAACAATCCGACAAAGAAATCAGCTGAATTTGACTTGAATTATGTTTTAGATTGATACATCTTCACAATCAGATAGATTAAAATAAGTAGAATTAGCAAAATAATTTTACTTTAATACCCAAGTGGGTGGGGGCAAGATAAACTGGCCTGGACAGCTTACCCCGCACCCCTGCAACTAAGCATAAAGAACAATGTGACATAGAAAACAGCTGAATTTGACTTGACTTATGTTTATAATTGATACATCATCACATTCAGATAGTTTTAAATAAGTAGAATTAGCAAAATAATTTAACTTTGATACCCAAGTGGGTGGGGGTTAAGATAAACTGGCCTGGACAGCTTACCCCCCCACCCCAGCAACTTAGCATACAGAACAATGTGACAAAGAAAACAGCTGAATTTGACTTGATTTATGTTTATAATTGATACATCATCACATTCAGATAGTTTAAAATAAGTAGAATTAGCAAAATAATTTCACTTTGATACTGTGGTGGGTGGGGGTCAAGATAAACTGGCCTGGACAGCTTACCCCCCACCCCTGTAACTAATAATACAGAACATTCTGAAAAAGAAAACAGCTGAATTTCACTTGAATTATGTTTAAAATTGATACATCATCACATTCAGATAGTTTAAAATGAGAAAACTAAGGAAAATAATTTTACTTTAATGCTCAGGTGGGTGGGGGTCAAGATAAACTGGCCTGGACAGCTTACCCCCCAACCCCTGTAACTAAGTATACGGAACAATCCGACAAAGAAATCAGCTGAATTTCACTTGAATTATGCTTTAGATTGATACATCTTCACAATCAGATAGATTAAAATAAGTAGAATTAGCAAAATAATTTTACTTTGATACCCAAGTGGGTGGGGGGCAAGATAAACTGGCCTGGACAGCTTACCCCCCCCCCCTGCAACTAAGCATACAGAACAATCTGACAAAGAAATCAGCTGAATTTGACTTGAATTATGTTTCAGATTGATACATCTTCACCATCAGATAGATTAAAATAAGAAGAATTAGCAAAATAATTTTACTTTGTAACTCAGGTTGGTGGGGGTCAAGATAAACTGGCTTGGACAGCTTGCCCCCCACCCCTGCAACTAAGCATACGGAACAATCTGACAAAGAAAACAGTTGAATTTGACTTGAATTATGTTTATAATTGATACATCTTCACATTCAGATAGTTTAAAATGAGAAAACTTAGCAAAAAAAAATTACTTTGATACTCAGGTGGGTGGGGGGCAAGATAAACTGGCCTGGACAGCTTACCCCCCACCCCTGCAACTAAGCATACAGAACAATCCGACAAAGAAAACAGCTGAATTTGACTTGAATTATGTTTATAATTGATACATCATCACATTCAGATAGTTTAAATGAGAAAACTTAGCAAAAAAAATTTACTTTGATACTCAGGTGGGTGGGGGTCAAGATAAACTGGCCTGGACAGCTTACCCCCCACCCTTGTAACTAAGTATACGGAACAATCCGACAAAGAAAACACCTGAATTTTACTTGAATTATGTTTTAAATTGACACATCTTCACAACCAGATAGATTAAAATGAGAAAACTTAGCAAAATAATTTTACTTTTATACTAAGGTGGGTGGGGGTCAAGATAAACTAACCTGGACAGCTTACCTCCCACCCCTGTAACTAAGTATACAGAGCAATCCGACAAAGAAAACAGCTGAATTTGACTTCAATTATGTTTAAGATTGATACATCTTCACAATCAGATAGATTAAAATAAGTAGAATTAGCAAAATAATTTTACTTTGATACCCAAGTGGGTGGGGGGCAAGATAAACTGGCCTGGACAGCTTACCCCCCACCCCTGCAACTAAGCATACAGAACAATGCGACAAAGAAAACAGCTGAATTTGACTTGAATTATGTTTATAATTGATACATCATCACATTCAGATAGTTTAAATGAGAAAACTTAGCAAAATAATTTTACTTTGAAACTCAGGTGGGTGGGGGTCAAGATAAACTGGCCTGGACAGCTTACCCCCCACCCCTGCAACTAAGCATACAGAACAATCCGACAAAGAAAACAGCTGAATTTGACTTGAATTATGTTTATAATTTATACATCATCACATTCAGATAGTTTAAAATGAGAAAACTTAGCAAAATAATTTTACTTTGATACTCAGGTGGGTGGGGGTCAAGATAAACTGGCCTGGACAGCTTACCCCCCACCCCTGCAACTAAGCATACAGAACAATGCGACAAAGAAAACAGCTGAATTTGACTTGAATTATGTTTATAATTGATACATCATCACATTCAGATAGTTTAAAATAAGTAGAATTAGCAAAATAATTTTACTTTGATAC
This sequence comes from Loripinus fragilis, assembly GCA_964019695.1. Lineage (NCBI taxonomy): Eukaryota > Metazoa > Mollusca > Bivalvia > Lucinida > Lucinidae > Loripinus > Loripinus fragilis. Next base: position 32,478 of record CAXHUL010000153.1, read on the forward strand.
TCAGATGGATGGGGGTTAAGATAAACTGGCCTGGACAGCTTACCCCCCCCCCCCCAACCCCTGTAACTAATTATACAGAACAATCTGACAAAGAAAGCAGCTGAATTTAACTTGAATTATGTTTATAATTGATACATCAATACATTCAGATAGTTTAAAATAAGAAAACTTCGCAAAATAATTTTACTTTAATGCTCAGGTGGGTGGGGGTTAAGATAAACTGGCCTGGACAGCTTACCCCCCCACCCCTGTAACCAAGTATACAGAACAATCCGACAAAGAAATCAGCTGAATTTGACTTGAATTATGTTTATTATTGATACATCTTCACATTCTGATAGTTTAAAATAAGTAGTATAGGCACAATACTTTTACTTTGATGCCCAGGTGGGTGGGGGGCAAGATAAACTGACCTGGACAGCTTACCCCCCACCCCTGCAACTAAGCATACAGAACAATCCGACAAAGAAAACAGCTGAATTTGACTTGAATAATGATTGTAATTGATACATCATCACATTCAGATAGTTTAAAATGAGAAAACTTAGCAAAATAATTTTACTTTGATACTCAGGTGGGTGGGGGTCAAGATAAACTGGCCTGGACAGCTTACCCCCCACCCCTGTAACCAAGTATAGGGAACAATCCGACAAAGAAATCAGCTGAATTTCACTTGAATTATGTTTTAGATTGATACATCTTCACAATCAGATAGATTAAAGTAAGTAGAATTAGCAAAATAATTTTACTTTGATACCCAAGTGGGTGGGGGGGCAAGATAAACTGGCCTGGACAGCTTACCCCCCCACCCCTGAAAATTAGCATACAGAACAATCTGACAAAGAAAACAGCTGAATTTGACTTGAATTATGTTTATAATTGATACATCTTCACATTCAGATAGTTTAAACTAAAGGGAATTAGCAAAATAATATCACTTTGATACTCAGGTAGGTGGGGGTTAAGATAAACTGGCCTGGACAGCTTACCCCCCACCCCTGTAACTAAGTATACGGAAAAATCCGACAAAGAAAACAGCTGAATTTGACCTGAATTATGTTTATTATTGATACATCTTCACATTCAGATAGTTTAAAATAAGAAGAATAGGCACTATACTTTTATTTTGATACCCAGGTGGGTTGGGGCAAGATAAACTGGCCTTGACAGCTTACCCCCCACCCCTATAACTAAGTATACGGAACAATCCGACAAAGAAATCAGCTGAATTTGACTTGAATTATGTTTTAGATTGATACATCTTCACATTCAGATAGTTTAAAATAAGTAGTATAGGCACAATACTTTTACTTTGATGCCCAGGTGGGTGGGGGGCAAGATAAACTGGCCTGGACAGCTTATCCCCCACCCCTGCAACTAAGCATACAGAACAATGCTACAAAGAAAACAGCTAAATTTGACTTGAATTATGTTTATAATTGATACATCATCACATGCAGATAGTTTAAAATAAGTAGTATTAGCAAAATAATTAAGCTTAAAATCACTTAATCTTGATATTTTTATTCAAGATGATGTTAAAGTTTTACCAATATTAACCCCACAGGCACCAATTTCTTACTTTATGACTTATGGAGGATCTGAATTCATTAAAATGATACAGAAAAATAACAAAATAACATGTATATATTTTTACTTGTGTTAGGCGGGGGGCAAGATAAACCGGCCTGGACAGCTTGCCCCCCGGGGGTGAAGATAACCAGGGTGGGGGGCAAGATATCCCGGGACAGCTTGCCCCCCGGGGGGCAAGCCAACCGCGGTTGGCTTGTCCCCCGGGGGGCAAGCTGTCCAGGGGGCAAGATAAACTGGGACACCGGCCTGTGGAACATAGATAGGAAGGTAAAAACAACATTGCCAATTACAAGTCTGATTAAGATGATTCTCTTTGAAATGCGCAATGCTTCAAAGACTTTGAAGATCTTGACAATGTTCAACACTTCAGATTGCACCAAACTCCAGGAAGTCTCAACAACATAGAAAGATGGTAGTCTGTTAGGCTGATATACTTTTATCCAGAGAAATGCGAGGTTAAACATAAAACATAAAACACAAAGAAAAAAAACCTATACTGCCAGCTATATCGTCCGTGGGCATACTCTCTCTTCTGTACCCTAAATCAAATACATTGGAGTACATGTCTCCCACAATCTTTCTATCTCATTAAAGGCAAATCAGACACTAGCCCTTACTTTTTGCGAGTCAAAGGCCCTGTTCTTTGTTTCATCATAGTGTGTTAATTTGATTCGATTGTTTTTCTATGATGATATATTGCAAAGTTAGGAAACCTCCAGGCGAGCTTAACAATTTTGTGTTTAACAGCAACAGATTCTAGAGAGAAGATTTTGCGCCAGTAAAATGCATTTACTCCTCCCTCAGTGGCTTAGGCTGCTGTCCGTTCTAAGGCGGTGTTTCTGTTGTCGTTAACTCATTACTTGTTGCTGCTTCAATTATGTGGCTGTTATCTTAGTTTTATGTCGTTTTTGGTCTAATGCTCATCTTATGTTTGCACACAGTTGGTTGCTTGACTGGATGTGCTTATGTTGTGGCGAGTGTATTTGTTGTACTCTTGTCCATTGATTTAACAACAACAGATTCTAGGGTGAAGGTTCGGCGCCTGTAAAATGTATTCAAGCCACCCACGCACATTGGCTTAGGCTGCTGTCTGTTCTAAGGCGGTGGTTCTGTTGTTGTTGATATATTGTTTATGTAGTTCATGTACTTGTTAGGGTTCTGTGTTTGTCTTCGTTTTACTTTGTGTCCATTCTAGTTTTGCAATCATCTTGAAGAGGAAGAGAAAGTTGTTTGCTCAGCTTTTATTGTCTTACAGATGTCTTGTTACTGTAAATGTTCTGTGGCTCTTCCTCCCGTTGCCGTGGGTTGGCCTGCAGTGTGTGATTGAGGTATTTCCTGATCATTCTTACTTACCTTTTTCTAGGTTTTCTGAAACGCAACTTAGGAACAACTCAAGCACAATCAAAGAAAAGGTCCACTGTCCGCCTTATGGTTGATTACTATAAACCAGTTAGAGATGGTTGAGAGGAGAGCAACAAGGTGGGTCATGGAAGGAATCATACATGATATGCTCTGGAGCATAGACTGGAGATTCCATGAATAAATAAGAGTGAATTTCAGTCTCATCAAAGTAAAGACCAGCATTTGCAAAGAGCGACCGTGGTATCGCCAGTTGTGACCAGACAAGGACTACACTCGCTTTTTGTTCTTTCCTAGGAAATTATACAGTGGAACAAGTTTCCTAGTCAAACTTCGCGACAGACTCACTCGATATCTTTAATATCCAGGTCGCGAAGATGGAGCAATCTAGACTCAATTTATCAAAACATTTCTCCTTTTTGCTATCTCTCTCTCTCTCTCTCTCTCTCTCTACTTCCTTCTTCTCCCTATCTCTTGTATACTTCTTTAACTCATCTTTTTCTATGGTTTCTCTACTATTCTTCTTTTTGCACTCCACTGATTATAACCCTCTAAGTTGAATGCATACCATCATATCGACAAAAGCTAAAGAAGTCAGCTCAGAGAAACCCAATCACAAGGGTGCTCACACGAATTGGCAGAACTACAGCCCAGTAAAAATGAAACTAAGGAAACTATTTTGTGTGTAATGTCATCATCCTGTTCAATGGTTATAATCGTTGTCAGTGTAGTGCAAACGTCAACACTCGTCGGTATGGATCAGATACTGCTTCATTTTGAGTAAACATTCCTTTTATCATTGAAGTTTTGCTTCTTTCTACTTGCAAAACATCTATGTGTCTTGATCGACATCTGAACTAAGGGTGACGTTGGTGCACCGTTAACCCAGTTTAGGCCCTGGAGTAAAATATTTTCACTGACCGTTCCAAGGCGGCGCTTCTTTGTGGATAATTTATGTTATTTCTGTCTTGTTTTTTGCACCTTTACTTACTTTGTTACGCTTTCATGCCAGTCTGTTTGTTGATACCTTGTGGTCACCTGCTGGGAAAGGCTGACCTCTTGGCTCTCATTTGTGATTTCCTATTGTGACGTTCACTACTGCAAAAACTCCCATTAAAATCCCATTAATGGCCCCCATTAAAATTTCCCATTAAAAATGGTCCTATTAATGGTCAATTTTAATGGTAATATGCACTTTCAAAACTGAAAATCTGTCAAAATACCATTAACTCAAACCATTAATTGAAAAAAATAATGAGCATCATTTAAGCATTATTTTTAGTGTGTGAAAATTAATGGCCATTAAAACCTCCCATTAAAATTGTTGCTGGTTAATTTTAATGCCCATTAATATGGTCTATTTTTCATGGCCATGAAAATTTTGGCCATTATTAGAACCATTATTAATGGCTTTTTATTTTTAATGGCCATTATAACAGAAAATGTAACTACAAATTTATGGGCATTAATTACCCATTAGTATATTGGATAGGAAATAATGGGCATCATTCTTTTAAATCAACAGCATATTAATGGGCATTAAATGCATAATTTAATGGCCATTAGATAAGCATGACAAATTTCTAATAAAAATATGTTAATGGTCATTAATTTTCTCTTATGCCCACTGCAATGTTTTCAAGATTCTATTTCTTGTGCTGCTTCCTGTTTCTCATTTAGAAGCAGGAAAGACAAGCAAGAATCTTGCTGGACTTTGGTTTAAGTCCCCTGTCATCTTAAGAGATAAACAGGCCAATTAACAAGTTAATGTTACCTTTTTATTTCTGAATCCTTCTATATATTGATGAAAATATAATTACCATTGGTGAATGCAACACATATACATTTTGATAAATTTAGGGCACAACCTTGCTGTATGTTAATAATAGAGATCAGAAATTCTGATAAATTAATAAATATAATATTTCAGAAAAAATATAAGTCTTAAATCATTTTTGTATATCATATTAATCTTTTGTGAAAAAATAAGATTTTTCAAGGGGAGCTACTCTAATTTGCAACTCTTGTTTAAGTGATTTTAATGGCCATTAAATGTGTTTATTAGAATTATTGCATGTTTTGATCATTTTTCTCAGTCAGAAAGTAAAACAAAATTTTTTATTAAGACAATTGTAAAAATAAAGTATGGTATTTTCACGATTTTAGAGACATCTTTAAACATTAAATTGTGTACTTCTCATTATAATTGTCAAATTCTATCCCATTGTTACATATAGCATTTACCTGTTGGTATGTTTTTTTTTTTGAAAACTTAATTCATCTGGATATTCGGTTTTGTGACATAAAAACATAGTTTGAAACGTTATGAAATTTGTTAAAGGGGATGATAATGATACAGCATATATCCAATAAGTAAAGTCTAAGACATGATCAAATGGCTTTACACATTAGGCACACCAACAGTCTTAATGAAGCCTCATCAAGAGCGTTTAGAATAAAGTCTTTTTTTCTTTCTGATTCTATTGAGAAATGTTGCATTCTTTTACATGGAAATGAATTTTGAGTTTATTTGGCCAAGTTGAATCCTTCTTAGGACACAGTCACATATAAAGAAAACCATATTAATTCAAAACTAATGGCCATTAATAAATAGTTTGGATAAATAATTGGCATGAAATTAGATTAGATCCATTAGATTCAACTTTAATGGCCATTAAATCCTGCTCAAAACTCATTTAATGGCTTTGGATTTTGTATTTTCTTCAAAAATACACTTACTCTTTTTATTACTTCTCTTCTTTGTTCAGACTTATAGGCATGGTGGTCGAAGCCTGCTAACCAAGTAGTGCTTAAATTTATGAGACGCCTGACTGAAAATTACAATCGCCATACTACTCGCACCTCGCGGGTTCCCGCTTCCATGGTGATTGTGCTTGTACTCAGAAGCAGTAATACACATGTTGTTGATGGACAAGCAGGGTTTGGTAGCATAGATAACTTAGAATTATAGAACTGTTTGGAATGTTAAATTATGCACAAAATTTCTACAAATGCAAGATCCATAGAATACATGTTTGTGCTACAAGTTTAAAATTGATTACCAATTGATTACCAGTGTACCTCATTAAAACTCCCCTCACTGTATCACGGATTTCATTATTTCAATAAAGCATGGTCATGGCTCCCAAATGCATATTTAACTATATCCTATGTATTCTTGCAGTTGCTAAATCCTGTTTCCAGGCTCTAGCTATGCTTGGTAGGAGAGCAGATTGGTTTGTGTCTGAAAAGGTAACAAAGGCCCACAATCTCCTTGATAAGCTTTAAAATTTCCTGGATAAATGCTGGAGAAATTTCTCCAGCATTTCTCCAGGATATGTTATGATTTTCGATGAAATTAATAGAGTTTGCCTTTAAAACTCATTTTCCTACAGCATTTCTCAAGGTAATTTTCTTTGTCTTCCTGAAATTTCAGTTTAATGACACAGGCAATTTCTTCATGAAACAAGAAATGTGGCGATTTTAATTTACAAGCACTGAATGGTGGAGCTCTTCATTACACAAACATACCTATGGATGCAATGTGCAGCAAGTTTTGAAGGCTGTAAAATGATAATGTTAAAAACTAATCTTTACATGAGTGTACAAATAATGGACAATATCAAATACTCTGATGATCTTTTTATTGATGGCCATTATACAAAAATTAATGGGTTAAGATGTTCAGTCCCAAAAATTAATGGCCATGAAAATATTGATCTCCCAACTTCAGTAATTTAAAATTCATGAACACATCTTTCATGGCCATTATTAGACATGTAATGGGGTTTTCATGGCAATTAGTTTTTGTAATGGCCATTAATACTGCAAATTCATGGGCATTAAATCACCATAAAACAGAAAATAATGGCCCATTAAATTTTAATGGTCATCATTTCATACCAAGGGTAAAAATTAATGGTATTTCAATGATCATACTTGCTCTTGAATTAAATTAATGGCCATTACCACTTAAATAATGGCACATTTATTCATATAAATATTGGTTCCCGATATTTCACTGCTTTCTAATGCTAATGAATTGCATATTTATATATTTAATGGCCATTAAAATATCAAACATGCAAATTTACTACTTTTTAATGCCTTCAATAGACACAAAAGGTTTTAATGGTCATTACTTTTTGTAATGACCATTACAGAATGCAAATTCATGGGCATTAAAACATCACAAAACGAAAATTAATGGACCATTATTTCTTTTAATGGTCATTAATAATACAGAAGGTGTAGATTAATCAAAAATTAATGATTTTACTTGCTCTTTAATGGCCGTTACCGCTGAATTAATGGCCATTATAATGAATATTAATGACCGAACACACAAAAACCATTAATTTTAAGAAACGAAAAGTAATGGATGATTTTAACAGGAATTTGATTATTAATGGCATTTTTATGGACTTTTAACGGAATTTAATGGGTTTTATGTGCAGTAGTGGTTGTAACTTTCCCATTGGTATCCTGGGTCAGGTGTGGTGCTTGATGTATCTATTTCTGATCTTTACCCTCTTTCTTACTTTGAATTGTGGGTGGGTTTCCGTAACTATTGTCCCTAGTAGATCTCAACAAGGGAAGGCTCGGGCAAACTGAAATCCCAATTTAAAAATACAAAAATGAGCAACTCGTGATATA
>CAXHUL010000154.1:0-47302 GCA_964019695.1 Loripinus fragilis
TACACCGTCACTCTTGACAGAATATTTCCGCCGGCGTAAAATGTGGCATCCTCCAAAATATTGTCCAAATGGGAATGGCATTTTTCATGAAAATTTTAAACGATATGTGTATATGGATATGTGTATTAGAAGAACAAGAAAAAGTAACATAGCAATAAAACAATGCTCTACTCTAAACTGGTGTGCCACCTGCACTTTGCAACTTAGCTGGGTAGTTCCATGACGTCACTGCGGTCACTAAGTAGAACGACTTTCGTTTTGGCAGAAGAAAGATGACATTCACAATTGAATGTTTGATGAAAAACACCGGGGAAAAACAATGTTTTGGGGATTCACTCGGAGTTCCGCACTGATGGGATTTGATCTCTGTGTACTTTGGCAGGTAGTTTCTTTGATCAATCTTAAGATGAAAAGGATGTTGGTTGGCCTTTGAGAAGCGGTATCTCCTGCGCAATTCCACGTCGGTCATCTCCACATGCCATGGTTCGCTCTTTCTCTCACGTTTGTTTTCATTTCTTTGCCTTCCTGAATAGACAAAAGCTAAGTTGGCAGCCATTTTGTTTCGGGCTAATGACTGATTAAATCGGTTAATTCACCTCCTAGACGTCGATTTAATTCAATTGAGGAATCCGGGTTAAATCAAGGGTTTAATCCATGATTAAAAGATAATTGAGCTTCGTACAACGCGATTTAATAAGGCGCTAATTAATCGAGGTTTTAATCCATGATTAAAAGATAATTGAGCTTCGTACAACCGGGTCCAGATCTGAATCCAAACTGTCTGACAGTCTGATGTTATACCTGAACCAGGGTTCGTACTGAAATGGAAAAACAGAATTCCATGACTTTTCAAGGACTATTCCTGGACTTTTTTCATTTTCAAGGACTCAATTTTTGTATAAAACAATGTGAAAAAGATGCATTTTTTTCAGCCAGAAACGTCAAAGTGAAATGCCTACTCGTTTTAATAGATTCTGATTCCGGTGATAAAAACCGGGACTACCGCACAAATTGAATAGAATATAAAAGAATACGAGTCACACCTCGACACGTATCTAGCAATTTTCACTCAGTTTTTTCGCGATTTTGACACACTTTTTTTTGGTGCATCCCATAAATCCGAAAGGACTAGTTGTATTTTATATTTTTCAAGGACAAACTCATATTTTCAAGGGTGATTTTACAAAATTCCAGGACAAAAGACCCTTTTTTCAAATTCCAGGAGTTTTCCAGGACCAATGTCAAATTCCAAGAATTTTCCAGGACTGTGCGAACTCTGTGAAAGAATTTTCAAAAATGTGGATTTTGAAAAAAATCAGCAGACAACAAAAAATGCATGCAAGATTTCCTAGCAGGTAAAGAGTTAACTGCATCCAGGAACCAGTCCAGTTTTTCATATGCATAATAAATAAAAAAAATGGACAAGTTAGGGAAAGTTTTTTTTGGTAAAAAAGGCTGAGGGAAATCTCTTGCATGAAGAATGTATGTAGATGAAGGCTCAGACCAGAGCTTAGATGGCTAGCCCCTCTAGATATGTCAGTATGGGCATTTATTAGAGGCATATGCAATTTCAGGGTTCATTCAAGCTCAGCCCTGACAGTAGGGAGAAGTGACTTCTCTGTCCAGGTAAATTAGGGAAAAGTGACAGTCAGATAGGGAGAAGTTATAGCGCAAAGTTACGGCATTTTCTGTCAGTTTAGAAGCAAATTAGCCATTACACATACTATAAGGAGAAATAAGATGCAGTTGCAGTCGCTTGTCACCACACATGCATTTATGTGCAGGCAGAATGAAAATGAGCCCCTAAAAAATAATAATATTTTTTTTTAGTTTTTTAGGGTCACTGGGTCCCATTTAGTGTTCCTAGGATGACTACTTTGCCCTAGTTGTCCCCTGGCTCATTCCCTGTAAGTATCAAAATCGTGTGTGCTGGCTCATATGTACTGTCTTCACAAACTACCCAACTGAACAAACCTCAAAGTTGGCTTGTACAGGGTGTCTCCCAACATTATCATCAAAACCTTTCGTCAAGGCCATATCTATATGTTGCCATAGAAACTCCTTGAAACTATTCTCTCCTCCATTTCTGGAGAGCGATGACCTTGACCTATCTGATGGACCAGTTACAGTTCGTCTGCTTGTTTGATAGCTTCTACTTCTTGGAGAGTCATTTTCTGTTAAATGAAAATAAAATCAATAGAAAATAAAAACCGTTTGAGCATAAATTTTTTATTTAGTTCTTATACATCAATTCAAGCATGTGTTTAGGGCACTCTCATTGAGATAGTTCTTTTGAGTACCCAAAACATATATTCTGGTTGAGATATTAAATTGCTCATGCTGACATGCATATCTATGAGCTTCTTATAAGACAGGTATAAAATCTAAGCTTTTGATCACTTGCTAAAGATAGCAAAAACTAAAAAATGTATCTTTATCATTTTCATCTTTCTGAGTTTCCTTTCAAACAGTGCATATCCGCCTTTGAGAAGCTGGCTGATCAGGATCTACACTGTTTCACATGCAGCTTATGTTACGTTGCTTGGTTTGGTTGATATGAGAGTGACTTAGTTTCACATGCTAAAAATAGGAAGTGATGGCAGTTTCTACTTGCTTTTGTATAAAACTACTAGCATTCAGCAAGTAAGCAAGTGCTAAATTATATCCCTGGAGCTCATAAGATTTTTGTACTCTTTTCCAAGAGTATAGTCAACTCTTTAAACATAAATGGGCAGCTGTCTAGTGGGGCTAGAGGCTAAATCCCGCCAGTCATGAGTTTTGTTGTCTACTCTCATCGTCTTATGTTCTTAGGTAGCCTATATTGCAAACAATATGGACCCAGATCAGACTGCTCCCACGTGAGCAGTCTGATCAAGGTTCATAGTGCTTGCTTCCATGATAAGATCTAGTTTGAAAAACACTTGAATATAAGATGCAGACGTAAAAAGCAGACAACATTTTCAAGACAAAAATATTGGCGGGAAAAAGGGCTAACCTTTTTCTATATTTTGTAAATGCAAGCAGCAAAAGGCTCGTCTGATCCTTCAGTGCTTTCCCAAAATCTCATGATCTAATTAACTGACCCATATATATAGAGGATCTTACATTAGTGCTCCCCTTGTTGCAGATATAGAGGATCTAACATGAGTGCTCCCATTGTTGCAGATATAGAGGATCTTACATTAGTGCTCCTCTTGCTACAGATATAGAGGATCTTACATTAGTGCTCCCCTTGTTGCAGATATAGAGGATCTTACATGAGTGTTCCCATAGTTGCAAATAAAGAGGATCTTACATGAGTGCTCCCATTGTTGCAGATATAGAGGATCTTACATGAGTGCTCCCCTTGTTGCAGATATAGAGGATCTTACATTATTGCTTCCCTTGTTGCAGATATAGAGGATCTTACAGGAGTGCTCCTCTTGTTGCAGATATAGAGGATCTTATATGAGTGCTCCCCTGGTGGCAGATATAGAGGGTCTTATATGAGTGCTCCCATTGTTGCAGATATAGAGGATCTTACATGAGTGCTCCCTTTGTTGCAGATATAGAGGATCTTAAATGAGTGCTCCTCTTGTTGCAGATATAGAGGATCTTACATGAGTGCTCCCCCTGTTGCAGATATAGTGGATCTTACATGAGTGGTCCCCTTGTTGCAGATATAGAGGATCTTACATGAGTGCTCCCCTTGTTGCAGATATAGAGGATCTTACATGAGTGTTCCACTTGTTGCAGAATATAGAGGATCTTACATGAGTGCTCCCATTGTTGCAGATATAGAGGATCTTACATGAGTGTCCCCATTGTTGCAGATATAGAGGATCTTACATGAGTGTTCCTCTTGTTGCAGAATATAGAGGATCTTACATGAGTGCTCCCATTGTTGCAGATATGGAGGATCTTACATGAGTGTCCCCACTGTTGCAGATATAGAGGATCTTACATGAGTGTTCCTCTTGTTGCAGAATATAGAGGATCTTACATGAGTGCTCCCATTGTTGCAAATATAGACAATCTTACATGAGCGTCCCCATTGTTGCAGATATAGAGGATCTTACATGAGTGTTCCTCTTGTTGCAGAATATAGAGGATCTTACATGAGTGCTCCCATTGTTGCAGATATAGAGGATCTTACATGAGTGTCCCCATTGTTGCAGATATAGAGGATCTTACATGAGTGTTCCTCTTGTTGCAGAATATAGAGGATCTTACATGAGTGCTCCCATTGTTGCAGATATAGAGGATCTTACACGAGTGCTCCTCTTGTGGCAGGTATAACGGGTCTTATATGAGTGCTCCCATTGTTGCAGATATAGAGGATCTTACATGAGTGCTCCCTTTGTTGCAGATATAGAGGATCTTACATGAGTGCTCCCTTTGTTGCAGATATAGAGGATCTTACATGAGTGCTCCCCCTGTTGCAGATATAGTGGATCTTACATGAGTGATCCCCTTGTTGCAGATATAGAGGATCTTACATGAGTGCTCCCCTTGATGCAGATATAGAGGATCTTACATGAGTGTTCCACTTGTTGCAGATATAGAGGATCTTACATGAGTGCTCCTCTTGTTGCAGATATAGAGAATCTTACATTAGTGCTCCTCTTGCTACAGATATAGAGGATCTTACATTAGTGCTCCCCTTGTTGCAGATATAGAGGATCTTACATGAGTGTTCCCATAGTTGCAGATATAGAGGATCTTACATGAGTGCTCCCCTTGTTGCAGATATAGAGGATCTTACATTAGTGCTTCCCTTGTTGCAGATATAGAGGATCTTACAGGAGTGCTCCTCTTGTTGCAGATATAGAGGATCTTATATGAGTGCTCCTCTTGTTGCAGATATAGAGGACCTTACATGAGTGCTCCTCTTGTTGCAGATATAAGAGGATCTTACATGAGTGCTTCCCTTGTTGCAAATATGGTGGAGCTTACATGAGTGCTTATGTTTCATTGAATTTATGTAAGGAGTTGGGGAAAAGAGATAAAATGTGAGGCTTGCCGGGCATTTTATCTCTTTTTTGCTTTTGCAACGATTTTAATAAATTCAATAATACAAGAGCACAAATTTTAGATTCTTTTTCTCATTTCTGGCGTAAAAAAACGTTATAATTTTGTCATTATGTATGCAACGTTGTTATTGACGTCATTATGTTTCCAGAAAATCTGTAAACCACTAGAAATTTATTGATTTTATTGCATGTCATTGTTTCACTCTCAGAGGCGACGTCGTATGATAAATCTATTGTACAGCACTAGATGTTTTAACAAATTTTCCACTTCTTAAAAACTTGCTTGAATTTACACGGTAAACATTTCTGAAATTAATTTTTCACATGTACCTGAATCTCTCATTCCCCCATTCAAACACAACTGTTGAAGGTAATAGCTGACTGGGTCAGCAGCCTCATTCTGGTGGGTCTGGATGAAAACAAACTCCTGATTGGCTGGTACAGCAAACAAAGAATTGTTACTAAAAATAAACAGAAAGAAAAATGATCTGACAGTAAAGTGATGATGTTGAGCAACCCCACATAAATCATAAAATACAGTCTTTTCTTGCTAACTGAAAGTCCATGGGACCAGAATCCCAGTTAGGTTATCAGTAAATTAACTTTTTGCAGGCTGCAGTGATTTTTTAACCTGGGCATCCTGCATATTTACTCATAATTTTTCTCTGGGATGCTAAGTCTTTATTTCAGTGAGTCCCAGGATGCAATGGTATTGCAAACTTGTCAAGAAAACAGTGTTCTGGACTCATAAGTTTGCGGTTAGACCCATTTATTTGTTAAACAGCGAGTCCAAAGACCCATATGCCCAAAATTGTAAATGAATCACTTAGGCTGGGCAAATTTTCCATGCTTTTGTTGTTGACTGATGACACAAGACTGACATCCTATCACAATATATGTAGCTCACCTTGAATCCATGGTTCAGGTGAGCTAAACATCTCGCAAGTCGTTTTTAAGTAATTTCAGCCTATTTCCCACAGTCCATTAAGTTTCTTGCTCATCATATATAATGGACCAATCAAACCATCTTGTGCAAAACTGACTGGACTGTGGTTCAAAAATCACCTAAGGCACAATGCTGTGTCCTTGAGCATGACACTTTATCCTCTGCTTAGCACTGGTTCAGCCCAGGAAGACAGGAAATTGTACTTCATAGGCCTAGATAAACCAAAATTTTCAGTGTAAAATTATGAATATTTTCTTATCTATCAATTTTATCATTTGTTTTGGGTGCTCAAAAGAACCGTCTCGTTGAGACAGTTCTTTTGAGTACCCACAAAATATGTTTTGGTTGAGAAATAAGAAAATTGATTTTAAATTACACACTCTTATCTAAAGGCCTGATAAGTATTTTATTTTAGAAATGGTGGATTTCAGAATATATTTCATTTACCTTATGTTTGTGATGACTCGTGATTTTCTGAGAAGTTTGTAAATCTGGTCTTCCATAGCTATCTGAAGTCTCTTCAAGGGAGGTCTCTGCTGCTTGAAAAAATAGAGTACATTTTGTAGAATACCAAAGAATTATAGGGTCTTTTTCCTATAATTTCTCTGTAAAATTATCCTTTTATAACAAGGTTCACTTACAACACAGTCCATTTGTAAAGGCCCAAAACTTAGCATTATAAAGGAACTGAACTGTAGATATTATGTTTTTATTTCTGTGAAGTGAATACTATCACTGAGTGCTATGGCAACCATAGTTACAGATAAGCATCATTTTTGCATAAGAAACTGCTATTATTTTCTTACCCAACAGTTTTAACATATTCCGAAGCATGAGCGAATTTGTACTGCATGTAATTCAGGTGAAGTAGAGGATGAAGAGCATTTTCTACTTAATTACAGCCTTTATAAGCCGCTAAGGAAAGTTCTGTGTTCAAAACTAGTAAAATTCAATCACCAATGTCTAAACCTTGAATTATTCTTAATAATCATAACCATTACATTTTTAAAATGTCCTCCAATTTGATAGAAAAATGTCTTAATCAAAGAGAAACTGCCCTCTCTTAAATCATATATGTCTTAGAAGCACTTTCTAATTCAATATTAATTAGATCACTTTCTCCCAGTAGATATGAAGATAATTGTAATTAATATATGCAATTATTAGGGGAAATAGATCAAAACAAAGAATTGTGTCCTGACTACTATGACTCCAACATGTATTATAGATACTTCCATATGACTGTTTTTGTTTGTTTGTATTGGCCATAACCATTTATTGTAAATGTGTTTGTGCTGAATAAACCATTTGTCATTTGTGTTTTGAATGTTCAAAAGAATCATCATTCATTTGCTTCTATACTTGAATTAGTCTGTAATGTTAGCCAATTATTTGAAATGGATGACATAAGCAGACATTTTAAGATGCATATGCAGCTGTCCAATGGGACAAAAGGTCTGATTTTTAGTCCAAGCCTTTTCTTGACTTCCATTTGCTGTGTATGTAAGCAAGGTAGGCTCTGACCAGACTGCTGATTTGCACAGACTTGTCTGAGCATTGGCTGCTTGTCTGCTCATTGACACAATTACCCCTTTTTATATGGGAAACCCCTAAATGGGTACTTTTGCAAACAGTGAAGACACAGATGAAATGCCGCATCATGCGGCATTTCATCAGGCTCTGCACTGTTTGTTAAGGTAAAAATGATCTTCAGACAAAAAATTACAAATTTAAAAAATATATTTAACCTGACACCCCTAGATATATACATTGGATCATCCCCAGTTTATTGCATCAAACCAAAAGGAAGAATCCATAAGTATAAAAAGGGACAAGTACCAAAATCTCACGAAATGGCCCAAATAGTCTCACCTGTGGTCTAGAGTTTCTGAAGCCACCAGGGGTTGTTTCTTGCTCATCAGTGAATGTCTCGATGGAACAACTCTCAAATATAAACAAGACTCGTGGTGAGCATGGCCTGCCATTCAACTTCCAGTCTTTTGAAACAGGAAAGTCATATATCTGGTCTGTGATAGACTTCAGTAGTTTTAACCTGCAGTAAACATGGGAGAAATTTCTAAATTCATGGGAGAATGTTCGAAAATCATGGGAGAAAGTTCTAAAATCATGGGAGAAAGGCTCACGGGGAGCATGGCCTGCCATTCAACTTCCAGTCTTTAGAAATAGGAAAGTCATATATCTGGTCTGTGATGGACTTCAGAAGTTTAATCTGTAGAAAACATGGGAGAATTTCTAAAACTCATGGGAGAAAGGCTCAAGGGGAGCATGACCTGCCATTCAACTTCCAGTCTTAAGAAATAGGAAAGTCCAATATCTGGTCTGTGGGTGACTTCAGAAGTTTAATCTGTAGAAAACATGGGAGAATTTCTAAAACTCATGGGAGAAAGGCTCAAGGGGAGCATGGCCTGCCGTTCAACTTCCAGTCTTTAACTACAGAAAAGTCATATATCTGGTCTATGATGGACTTCTGTAGTTTTAACCTGCAGTTAATATGGGGGAAATTTCTAAACTCACGGGAGAAAAGCTGGTGGGAAGCTTGGCCTGCCATTCAACTTCCTGTGTCTAGAAATAGGAAAGGCGTAAATCTTGTCTGTGATAGACTTCTGTTGTTTTAACCTACAGTAAACATGGGAGAAATTTCTAAACTCACGGGAGAAAAGCTGGTGGGAAGCATGGCCTGCCATTCAACTTCCAGTCTTAGAAAGGCGTAAATCTTGTTTGTGAATGACCTCACTTTCCCATTGGTATCCTGGGTCAGGTGTGGTACTTTATTGTATTGATTCCTGATCTTTGCACCCTTACTTACTTTCTGTAGTTTTAACTAGCAGTAACTATTGGAGAAATTGATAAATTCATGGGAGAAAGACTTGTGGTGAGCATGGTCTACTGTTCAACTTCCAGTCTTTAGAAACAGGAAGGTCATATATCTGGTCCGTGATAGACTTCTGTAGTTTTAACCAGCAGTAAACATGGGAGAAATTTCTAAACTCATGGGAGAAAGGCTCAAGGGGAGCATGGCCTACCATTCAACTTCCAGTCTTTTGAAACAGGAAAGTCATATATCTGGTCTGTGATGGACTTCAGAAGTTTCAACCTGCAGTAAAAATGGGGGAAGTTTCTAAATTCATGGGAGAAAGGCTGGTGGGAAGCATGACCTGCTGTGCAACTTCCAGTCTTTAGAAATAGGAAAGGCTTAAATCTTGTCTGTGAGACTTCTGTAGTTTTAACCTGCAGTAAACATGGGAGAAATTTCTAAACTCATGGGAGAAATTTCTTAATTCATGGGAGAAAGGCTTGCAGTGAGCATGGCCTACCGTTCATTTTCCAGTCTTTAGAAACAGGAAAGTCATATATCTGGTCTAAGATAAGACTTCAGTAGTTTTAACCTGCAGTAAATATGGGAGAAATTTCTAAAACCGTGGGTGAAAGTTCCAAATTGCCAAAATTCTGAACATTAGAATTTAGAAATTCAAGTATTCATCTTGCAGTACACCAACAAAATATTTACACTTTCATGATTAAATTGTCATATTCATTTTAAGGGAAGCTGAAAATATGTCATGAGAATCTATAATGATATATGTAGTTCAGCATTTTGAGGCTGACTTTCTTTGGAAAGTCAGCCTCAAAATCCTGAAGTCAGGAATAATCAAATCAAATCAAAGGTAAAATACTCATAATATAAAAAGACTAATCTAGAGTAGTAAACTTACCTAATGGCATCTAATGTTCTGAAGAGCCTAATCCAGGTGATATCAAAAGAAGATCCTGGGTGAGAAATCTGAAATTAAAAGAATGAAACAGTTTGATCAGAATACATACTACGTGGGATACAGATTCAAATAAGTCATTTGACTTTCTTCTGAATCCCATTTGTATAGTGGTTGTATTGTAATTGTATTCTGCATTGCTTTGTATATTTGTCATATATTATACAAATAAAATAAAGTTTAAACCAATCCATACTACTTCATAGGTTTAGATAAACACAATTTTTGAGAGTAAAATTGTAAATATTTTCTTACCAATCAGTTTTAACATATGTTTTGGGTGCTCAAAAGAACCGTCTCATTGAGACGGTTCTTTTGAGTACCCACAACATATGCTTTGGTTGAGAAATAAGAAAATTAATCTTTTAGGTTCTGTACTTAATGAGCACTTATAATAGAAAATGCTCTTTTTGGATCAAATATGGTGAATGAATTATCATCAAACTTTAAACTTCTGTCAGAAACTATATTTATGTAGTAAAACCTGTCTTAGGCGGCCACTCAAAAATAGAAAAAACAAAGATCTTAATGACAAATGGTAGCTTTAAGAATGAAGGTCGAAAGTATTGCAGAATGCTTCCCTTGGAGCATTCTGCAATACATTTGACCTGCATTAAGTGATAATTGGTCTTGAAAGCCAATTTTTTGGTCTTCTTTATGAGTGGCCCTTAAAGACAGGTTTTACTGTTTACTTAGCAAAATACATTATACAACTTACCACAATAAGATGTGACACCAAGAAGGTCAGCATGAGAGATTTGGCATAATGGAATTCCTCTGATTGCCATAATGAGTGGAAATCCTGAAAAAAAAAAAATACGGTAAATGTACTGAAATTCCAAACACTATTAGGCCTAGACAAATGGTGTAGGAGAAACAGTCTGATAAGGGTCTTCCCTGTTTGCTATTCGGACAACTTAAAGCCTTTCCTGAATTCCATCCTTGATAACCAGCATTTTAATTGAGAACAGAAAGAGAAAAGTGTCTTAAATTTTTCCATTGTGGCCAGGGACCTTATGATAGATTTACCTCGGAGTCAGGAACAAGTACCCATAAATTTTACACTAACTCATTGAAATGTCATCTGTCAAGTTTTTTTTTCCACTGATGACTCACAATTTTTTGGGTGAAAATATGAAAATGTCTCAAAGTGCTAAAATACTGAAAATTTTATTTAAAATACAGAGGACCACAAAATTAAGGAAATATAGCACAAAATATGTAATATTGCATTCAATAGTGATATAAGCTATCAATCAAGATTTTTGTTTTTTGGTTCGTAAATTATGATTATTTACTTATCTTCAGTTTAAACATAAGTTTTGGGTACTCAAAAGAAATGTCTCATTGATCGAGGGTTTTGCATATCAATAAACTAAAGCTTTATTCTAGCAAAATAATGATTTACAATATATTTTATTAGAATGAAACTATTGCTCAGTGTCATGAAAACAACAAGGAATTTACAGGTTTTTACGTAAACATGGATTTATGAGAGGTAACACAAAAACATGGGCCTGTTTTGAAAGCAATTTTACCCAGAATCAACCAGGATTTAACTTGTCAGCACGTTAATGGTGAGTAATAAATATCAAATTCAACTGAGTCTCCCATTATTTTTTTTTTCAAAAATGGATATTTTGTCATGACTAGATACACTTTGAAACATTAATACCATGAAAATTGGTACAACCAGCATACTCAGCACTTCTATCTGGCCCCGGGTTTATAAAACTTTTTCATGCTCAACTCAGCGGAACACGAAATTTATCTTGCTGATAAATGTTAAAACTTAACAATAATTAGCATGACAAATACAACATCTGAGAAATTTATAGCAAGAAACTTCTTCATTTGTCGGTATTTTAGTTTTTATCAGTAGTCAAAATTTCATGCTCAGTTGAGTTGAGCATGAAAAAAGTTTTATAACAATGAGACCAGGTACATTTATGAGGCCCCAGCTATTGAAGGGGCCTGTTCGCACTTGATGGTGGACAATAAGTGAAGTTACCTTGTGATTGAGTTCTTTGATGTTCTGGCAGACGGACACGAGTCTGTATGTGTCATGAACACATGTGTAGTGTAGATATATCACATTAGTGTCTGTGTCATAGTAGCAATCAATGTGTCCCTGAAAGCAGATATCATTTAACATGTACAAAAGGGTAATCCTTTGCAACTCTTGGGTTCTTGACTTAAAACACATTTTTAAATATTGAATTTACCATTAAATTTGGGCCTGTCTTTGGGGTTTCTGACAAAGTGAGACTCAAACCAGTCTCCTCAGCTACAGACACTTGCTAGAAAATTAGTAAAATTTTGCTTGTAGCAAATTTAGATATGATAATTTCCCAAAAGTGAATAACCAAGGTGGTGATCAGACTGTGTGTATGCGCATGCGCAGGTTCAAGGTTGGCAATCGACCGGTCAATATGCATATTGACCAGACCAGTGGTCATTACTGGTTTTAACCGGTCATTACTGGTCGATTGGTGGTCAATTGGTCGATTGAAAAAAAACATGGTTGATGTGAAGACACTTAACATTATCTATTTCATTTTACTGGACTCTATGAACAGACTTAAAATAGTTTCAATATAAGATAATGCAGGCTTAAATGAAAATGTGTTTAATGAGTTGCTTTTGCTTTAAAAATGTATTAATAAAAATTATTTAAAATAGGCGATAAAACAAACAAAAAGGAAATATCAATAGTTTTAGATCTTCCGTCTCAATCAAACTGAATCATTACCACAACTTTCAGTTCAGACTTAAGACTTGAACTTATTCCCAAATTTCCATTAAAAAAGGGGGAAAGCGAATGCAAGTATTGAAATTAAATAAATTCTAAAACTTCTGTAGCTTTTTCAGTCATAAAAAATAGTTATATCAGTGACTAATTAAATGAAAGAAAGTACAAAAAATCAATCAATACTTCAAATTGATCATTAAAGAGGTCATCATGTACGAATAACTCTTTGCTCTATTAGTTAAAATGCAAATTGAAGTGGCTTCTCACCAGAAAAGACAAAGGTGTGAAAATTGTAAAGAAAACACTAAATGTTTAACTATATATCAAGAAGTTAATTTTAACTTTAATTACCCCAGAGCAAACAAGAGTGTCAAAATACTGGACATGTCTCTCAGACTGAAGAAGGTGTGTCCAGTTTATAAGACCCATCCAATCACTGAGCTGAAGTTAATTTTAACTTTAATTACCCCAGAGCAAACAAAAGTGTCAAAATACTGGACAGGTCTCTCAGACTGAAGAAGGTGTGTCCAGTTTATAAGACCTATCCAATCACTGAGCTTAAAATGCATTGGCTAATTCAGTGGCATCTGAGGTGTGAAAGTGTGGTCATTCTGTCATCTGCTGTTATCAGTTAAGTTAATAATTTTACCAGTATCATTAATTATCGTTATTGTCTCAAAAAATGAAAAAAGTTATTCTATTCTGTCCTTGATGATTAAAAAAGACAGTATAGTTTTAGGTGCCGTGACTGTAATGCAGAACGTAGTGCTATTAAAGGTGAAAAGTGCCCTTGGTAGGGACATAACAGTATTTTTTTTCTACTTTCAATATAAAAAATAACATAGAACCATACCTAATTTCTCAATCCACCACTAAAACGGCCACTTAAAATTTTCAATCGACTACTCAGATTCATATTGACCAGTATTGACCACTTTTTGGTTTATTGACCAGGGCGGTTTTAACCGGTTAAAACCGCTGGTTAAAACCGGGGGTGGTTTCGACCGCCCAACCTTGCGCAGGTTAGTCTGCTCATTCGTAGTTCTCAAATCCCAAAGACAGGTTTTCTCACATCTAGGCCCATTTGAAATATGAGAAATACAAAGGAATTGATTTTTGTTTATTTGTTTGATTTGATTCTTCACTTCCCATCAACAAAAAGGAATTGATTTAAGTTTTGATAAAACTTTCGTCCATTACCTTAGTGAAATACATGTACCTAAATGTTACATGAAAGAAGGATAGCATAAGCACTCTGACAGCGGGCGAATTACGTTTGAGCGGAAATCATACCGTGACGGAGTATGAAATGAGTGGAGAACCATACAGTCATAAGAATGGATGGATAATTCATTCAAATGAGCAAATTTTCCAGATAATGACCTTTAAATTACTTAAGTAGACACTCAGTTGTATTACCAGCAATGGCCAATATTGCTCAGTAAGTAAGTAAGTAAGTAAGTAAGTAAGTAAGTAAGTAAGTAAGTAAGTAAGTAAGTAAGTAAGTAAGTAAGTAAGTAAGTAAGTAAGTAAGTAAGTAAGTAAGTAAGTAAGTAAGTAAGTAAGTAAGTAAGTAAGTAAGTAAGTAAGTAAGTAAGTAAGTAAGTAAGTAAGTAAGTAAGTAAGTAAGTAAGTAAGTAAGTAAGTAAGTAAGTAAGTAAGTAAGTAAGTAAGTAAGTAAGTAAGTAAGTAAGTAAGTAAGTAAGTAAGTAAGTAAGTAAGTAAGTAAGTAAGTAAGTAAGTAAGTAAGTAAGTAAGTAAGTAAGTAAGTAAGTAAGTAAGTAAGTAAGTAAGTAAGTAAGTAAGTAAGTAAGTAAGTAAGTAAGTAAGTAAGTAAGTAACAACTTTATTTAGTGAGGGTAACCCAATTGACGAATCAATCTTCCTTGGGGCCCTCAAACATAAGGAAAATACATATATCAACAATAAAGAACACCCACACCCTACACACATATACATATGGGCCATGACGTGAGAAAACCTAGCTTCGGGGTTTCCGACAAAGTGAGATTCAAACCAACCTGGTCCGCTACATATGCTAGCTAGAACATTGAAATTTCACTCATAGCAAGTCTAGGTATTGTACTTTTCAATAAGCGAATAACAAAGGTGCTGATCAGACTGCGCAGAAGCGCAGGCTGGTCTGCGCCTTTGTTGTTTGCAAACCCCCGAAGACAGGTTTTCTCGCGTCGAGGCCCTATAATAAAACAACAATGAATGCTAGATGACCCTCTAGCTACAGTTGCAAGTAAGGCTATGTAAATTAAACATATTTACCTTTTAACCAGCATGTACAGTTTTGAACAAAGGAATTTAGAGTAATAGAATTTTTTATATCAAGTAGAATGCTATTCCAAACCAATGCACCCGAGTACGATAAACTATTCTTAAACAAGTTAATTTTAGGCTTGGGTATCAGAAAATGTTTATTACTTACTGATCGTAAATTTAAGGTAGAGTTACTGTTCGATTCTCTCATTTTGAATAAATCAGGAGGGAGGAGATAGGGAGGGCATTGCAGTTGCAGATCCAGAGGGGGTTCCCTCCCCCTCTCGGCTATTAAATATCCTATGAAAATGAAATAATTTGGTCTCACTGAGACCAAATTATTTCATTTTCATGGGATATTTAAGATAAGTTAAAATCAGCAAAGTGAACCCCCACACCTTTATACTTATGAATCCCCATTCCAGGAATCATTGATGTTTGCCTGGAAAATTCGCTCATTTAAATGATTTTAACACCCGCTCTTTTGCCTAACAGTTCTCCGCTCTTTCATAAAATAAATATGCTCTTTCGCTCAAAGGTTAATCTCCCCTGACAGCATAATCAACATGTGTTTATAAAGCAACTCAGATTTTTGGGGGTTTTGAGAAGCTGACCATTGCACAGGTTTAATGCATATATGCACGATGATAAACAAATTACCAAGCATGCAAAGAGTCAAACAGAAAATTTTGGTCTGAAAAGTGAAAGGGCTACATAGCAGCCATAGAGGATCTTACATGAGTGCTCATGTTTTATTGAATTAATTAAATGAGTTGGGAAAAAAGATAAAATGCGAGGATTGTTGAGCATTTTATCTCTTTTTCTCAACAAGTTTAATAAATTCAATTATACAAGAGCACGAATGTTAGATTTTATTTATGATATGACATTAATATTACTTTGAAATCTCATTTCTGCCATTCAAACATTATAATTTTGTCATTATGTACGCAAAGTTGTTATGGACGTCATTACGTTTACCGAAATTTGTAAACCACTAGTGGTTTATCAATTTTATTGCATGGCATTATTTCACTCCAGGACCCAACGTAATATGATAAAATGAATTTGACATTTATGGCATGGAAAAAAATAACATAATATTCTGGTAGCTATACAGGAATGCAATACCGGGATTCATACAGGCAGTCTGTGTAAAATTCAAGAACTTACAATTCTTTGCATGCTGGGTAATTTTTCATGATTTTTGTCATCTACTAACATTTTTCAATATTAAAGCTGCATAGTCTGTAACTTTTGATATTCTCATTTTGGAAATGAAGTTTCTATTTTTCAAGAATACAGTAAAAATACTCAAATTCAGGTAAACATTTTACCATTTTTATAAATTTTAACAAATTATATCTATCAAAACAACAACATTTATGTTAAAAATCAACTGTCTAGAATTATTGGAGGGACGTAAATAATTCCTAACAAGAGAAAAAGCACCTATTTTTATTAGATAATTCACTGTTTCATGCAGCTTTCAGCTGTACTGAACATATTTATTGTGAAAACATAACTTAATTCTATTTTTACAAATGATTTAAAAAGAAAATATTTTTTTTTTCGAAAAATGTTCATAGTTACAGATCTAGCCTCTTTAACTTTTTTCAAAAAAATCTTTCAGGTACACTATTAGTATTAAGGTGTCAAACAGTTTGGACCCAGACAGAGACTGATGTTCTATTGGTCATTCTCTGGGTCCAAACTGTTTGCAAAAATTATGAGCAGATGACAAAAGCAGCCATTAGCAAGGAAAGAGTTAAAAAAGCTTTGCTACATTTTTTCACAGACAACACAATAAAAAAGTAAGGTTTGACCAGAAACATTAGGTAGGGGAATTTCTTTGCCAAATGTAATTATTAGGGGTCTTAAATAAGAAGAAAACTTGTACCTGATTTATACTGTCATGTAAAACATCTTCTACTCCCTGTAACGAGAAAAAAATATGATTTTTTTACAACGGTAAATATTCTAAAATTTTGAAGACTTTTCTCTTTCTGCTCTCAAATAAAATGTTGGTTTTTAGGGATGGAAATAGCAAAATTATTGTCAGAATAGCACCAGTAAAGACCCTGCGAGAGGGAGGGAGGGGACGGGAGGAAGGATCTTAAATTATCTCAAAGTGTATAACAGTTATGCAGTGAACAAGGTTTCTCCTTTCAAATTCATTTAATTGGAAATAGCTCAAAAAAGAAGAAAGGGAGAGCAACCGTTCTTGTAGTGAAAAAGCTTTCGTCTACGGACAGACGGACACCAAGCTGAATGCTATATCCTCCCATCCTCGTCGGGTCAGGGGAAAATATAAACTTTATTTAGCTAATCTGTTGATAAACTCTTACCTGAAATACATCAGCATCAAGAATTGGATTGAATATGGAAGCTTTGGAAGTGAAGGCATTATAACGGCTCTTCCCAAGGATAGCCACAACACATACTTTGTTTCCTCTACATGAGTTGGGTCTGAAAATATAAATGAGGTCTGAAGTATCATACATGAGTTTGCTTTCCTTCCCTGCAAAATCACTAAATAAACAAAAAAAGACCCACAAACTAGAGGTCATGCTGATGAAACACTTTACCCCCCCCCCCCCCCCCCCCCCCCCACCTCCATCATATGCTTGTCGATAAGGGTGGACTCTATTTTTATAATAAGACTCAAATACTTTTGAGATATCTTAGTTTAAACAATATTTTATTTCGAAGTCAATAAATATTTACCCTTTGTATTCGGAAATACCTTAAACAAGTTCTTTTGCAAACATTGCATTAGTAAAAACTGCGATTGCGATCAAAAGTCTGATCAAAGCAATTTGGCCTACCATGAAAGGTGCCGCTGATTTTTCTCTCTTGTTTAAAAAGATTTAGAATAATTTAGAATCCAATTCTACTGAAAAATAGAATCAAAACAAACAAATAAATAGAACGCACAGTCGATGGGGAGCCATGGCAAATCCCCACGCTAAAGTTTTTGACCCCCAGCACCCCCTAGGGCATGATCCTGGCAACAGATTGAAAATTCTGTTCAATATGTTTTCTAACTTTTATTTGTGAGAACACACGCAAAGTTTGGTATAAACAATTGAAATTGACATGGTAACCGAAATTTAATGATATTTCACCAGTTTGACCATAGGATGAAAATTTTACTTGCATTTTGTTCCGCTCGTCATCCCCGTCGATTTGATATGCCACATGACCATGTTTGAAAAAAATTATTTTTTGACCCCCCTGGGCACTCCCAGCGCCCCAAAGTACCACTCCTGGGGCATGACCAAGGTGACAGAATGAAAATCTCGTCTGATATGTTTTGTATATTTCATTTGTACAACACACATAAAGTTTGGTATAAAAACTTTGAAATTGACATGTTGACCAAAATTTAATGACATTTGACCTTTTGACCTCACCCCAAGGTTACCAGTTTGACCCTAGAATGAAAATTTTATTTGCATTCTGTTCTGCTTGTCATCCCTGTCTTTTTGATATGTCACATGACCATGTTTGAAAAAAAAAAAAAAATTATGACCCCCTTGGCACCCCCAAAGCCCTGGGGCGACCCAGGCAACAGAATTAAAATCCCGTCTGATATGTTTTGGTTTCTTTCATTTGTGAGAACAAACATAAAGTTTGGTATAAAAATCTTTGAAATTGACTTTGTAATTGAAATTAAATGATATTTGAGCTTTTGACCCCTCCCCCAGGGCCCCAGGGGGCGGGGCAAAAAAATTGCCGTTGCACACCCCATTCATGTGAGTAACTCACACACCAAATTTGGTATAATTTTGTCCAACGGTTTAGGAGGAGATAGCATAACGGACAGACGGAGGCGATTACAATATCCCCTTCGCTAAAAAGCATGGGGATAATCAGACAATTTCAACAGGTACAAAGGCATAATGCTGTAGTGGCAGTGCCATTCCTAACAGCCTCACTTTTGGATTAACTCTTTAGCGACATGGCTAGAGCGGTTGGGTGCAGGACAACTCGGCCCAAAATCAACTTGGCCCATGCCAACTCAGCCCACATAAAACTAGGCCCAAGATGCAAAACTCGTCCTATGCCAACTTGGTCCAATTTAAGTTTTTTAAATAGACAACTCGTCCCACATTTTTGAGGGATTGGAGTATGTGACTGCAAGATTCGCCCCTTCATGTTAGCCTAAGAATCAAGTATCCTTACCCGTTTGCGCCTAATGAATTTTATTATGGTTAACAGTGTAGACACAAATGACAAGTCTCGTAAGAGGCCACGCTGTATATAACACAAGTTCAAATGCGCATACACGTAAATTCGCAACCTAACTGGTCTGAGCATACATGGCCTAATTCCTTTTTATCTCTCTAAAGACCGTCTCGGTACTAGCAAGCAGTGTGGACCCTCATGAAATGACGCAACATGCGGCATTTCTTAAGGGTCTTCAATGTTTGCCAAATTACATATTTAAATGTGAAACAAGACAAATTCAACGAATTTATATCCCCCGACGAAGGGTTATTTGAGAGAAACATGTAAATCACAAAACATAAATCCCATTTATCTAACCCTTAGTTCACCTTCAGTATCATTCAGATCATAACAAACACCTGTCATGTATGCTTTAGTGCTTAGTTTAATAAAAAATATACTTATGTACATCTGCACAATTTAAATATCTGACCTTTAAACCCAACCCCAGAGGTCAAGGGTGTGTGTAAATTCAAAGTGTTACCTTGCATGTAGGTCTACACTTCTTCCACTTTCATTTGATATGCAACATGACCACTTTTAGAAAAGAAAAAGAAAATGACCTTTTGACCCCACCCCAGGGGTCGTTGGTGTGTGTAATGACAGCATATTTGCTTTCATGGTGCTCTGTGCTCAATTCCCTTTAAAGCTGCATACTCTGTAACTATGAACATTTTTCAAAAAAAATATTTTCTTTTTAAATCATTTGCAAAAGTAGAATAAAGTTATGTTGTCACAATAAATCTAACTTCTACAGCTGGAAACTGCATGAAAAAGTGAATTATCTTATAAAAACAGGTGTATTTTCTCTTGTTTGTAATTATTTGCGTCCCTCCAATAATTCTAGACAGTTGATTTTTAACATAAATGCTGTTGTTTTGGCACTAATAATTTGTTAATTATTACGAAAAAGGTAAAATGTATACCTGAATTTTAGTATTTATACTGTGTTCTTGAAAAATAGAAACATTATTTTTAAAATGAAAATATCAAAAGTTACAGATTATGCAGCTTTAATTTGATATGCAACATGACTACTTTCAGAAAAAGATATAGTTTGACCTTTTGACCCCACCCCCTGGGTCTAGGGTGTGTCTGTGGGCAAAATATTTGCTACCATGTTGCTGCCAGCGTCGTCAGCTTTAATTTGATATGCAACATGACTACTTTCAGAAAAAGATATAGTTTGACCTTTTGACCCCACCCCCTGGGTCAAGGGTGTGTCTGTGGGCAAAATATTTGCTACCATGTTGCTGCAAGCGTTGTCAGCTTTAATTTGATATGCAACATGAACATATTCTGAAAAAGTTTAATTTTGACCTCGGCCCCACCCCCTAAGTCCACCCAACAGGCTCGGACCCAGGCCTTCAAACTGAAATCCCGTTTGATATGTTTCATATCTATTGCTGCTCTGCCTGTATGCAAAATTTCAGCAAAAAGTATTAATAATTGCCTTAGTTATTGCGAAATTTAAATATTTGACCTTTGACCCCTTAGGTGGGGTCAAAGGGGGTGGGGTCAAACTTTGACAGTGCCATGCTTATCTACAGGCACTTGGCAATCATGGTCTAATAGTGAGAAGTTGTTAAATATAATAGCTTTGATGAAATGTGAAAATCATCACACAAAAAAGCTAATATAGGTTTTGCCTTATAATTGCCTATACTAAAACAAGGGCAATAACTAATGTATTAATGGGTCGATTTTGACCAAACTCATAGGATACCGAGAGTCAATGGTACTTATCATTTGTACCAAGAATGAATCAAATCTGACTTATAGGTACTGAGATATGGTTCCGGACGGACGGACGGAAGGAAGGACGGACGGACGGAGGACGCCAAAACTATATCCCGGGGGATAAAAATGGTGCAAGGCTAGAAACATAAATCCATAGTTCCATAATCTATGTTTGATAGCAGCCACTGCTCTGACAAGACCGCGCGTATTCGCAGGCTCATTTGACCATTCTCTGCTCGTCGATGGGATAAGTACATGTACCAACATTTCAGACATTATGAACACTTTGACATTCGTTAACGAGTTTAAAGTGAGATAAGTGACGAAAAAAGCTTGCTTGTCTCTTGCTTGCTTGAATGATCCCTCTGTAAGAACAAAAATGCCATCATCCAACAAAGTTATGCCGCATAATGAAATGCAGTGTTAAAGACACTGATTTTCACACATTGGAGATTCATTAAGGCTGTTGCCAGTGTTCAACATAATTACGCCAATGATATTAAGATGATTAAAGGTGTGCATCAATTGACTATTATCTCCTTAATTGATCAGTTTACAATATTCAATGGCTGGATTGACAGCCAGGCAGACCCAGGCGCGGATCCAGGACTTTTTGTCAGGGGGGAGGGGGGTCCAGGCCCGACGGCCAGAATACAGGATCCGCACATGGGACCAATACATATGTACGTACGTACACATACATACATAGGCCTACATACATACATAAAATACATACATATGCATGTACAGACGTGCACATGAGACCAAATTATTTCATTTTTATAGGATGTCTAAAAACGGGGAGTATGGAGGGGGTTTGAGCGACCTCCCTACACCCAAACTGGATCCACCACCTCTATACATGTATGCTAATGCACAGAAATTCTGGTTGAATCATACATGAGCATGCAACTCGTATGTACTTCAAAAAATATATTGGGCCGAGTTGTCTTATGAATTTGGGCCGAGTTTTCTCATAAACTTGGGCCAAGTTGGCATGGGCAGAGTTGGCTTTGGTCCGAGTTGTCCGTACTTCGAGTAGTTGACTGTCACGCAGGAGTTCTGTGTTCAAATCCTGGCGGATCCAAAAGATTTTTCCCTTTGGAATTGCTTTAATGGTGTCGGAAGCAATTCGGTAATGCCCGAGTCGGCCTCTGGGAGCTGTAAGTGGCTATACTCTGTTGTATGCCTGGCTCTCAAGAAATAAAAAGGGGGAAGAGTGCAGTGACAGTGCCATTCCTAACAGCCTCGCTGTTGGGTCAACTCTTTAGCTACATGGTTAGAGTGTTCGACTGTCACGCAGGAGTTCTGGGTTGAATCCTGGACAGCTGGAGAACCCAAAATATTTTTGGAATTGGTTTAATGTGTTAAACAACTATGTTCTTATCAAGAACCCCAAGCCATCTCAAGCTAGAAAACCATGGGTGCCATGGGTGTTAGGTCGTCGAGCGAGCTATATCCTATTAGTTTATGATTTTTTTTTTATTTACTAGTGTTTCCCCCAGCCCCAAAAAAAGGGCATGGTAAAGTTGCCAAGAAAATGGTACTTTAAGCACACTTTAAGCACAATGTGACAGGCTAAGAGGGCGCATTTGAACGCGTGGTGACATGCTTTTAACCAGACTGCCTTCCTTTCCAGTATTTGTTTTGACAATCTTACTTGTCCCGTGGTGTCACATGTTTTCAACAGTCACATGTTTCCGATAGCTTCCAAAATCTGCCAACATTTTTGTTATTATCAATGTAAAACTTATCATTGCTCGATATCTTGATAGGTAATCGATTTGTCTACATTTTTAACAAAAAAATATTATTTACTAGTGTTTCCCCCAGCCCCAAAAAAAGGGCATGGTAAAGTTGCCAAGAAAATGGTACTTTAAGCACACTTTAAGCACAATGTGACAGGCTAAGAGGGCGCATTTGAACGCGCGGTGACAGGCTTTTAACCAGACTGCCTTCCTTTCCAGTATTTGTTTTGACAATCTTACTTGTACCGTGGTGTCACATGTTTTCAACAGTCACATGTTTCCGATAGCTTCCAAAATCTGCCAACATTTTTGTTATTATCAATGTAAAACTTATCATTGCTCGATATCTTGATAGGTAATCCATTTGTCTACATTTTTAACAAAAAAATATTACGAAAACTTTGAGGGTACGTAAATTTTTACTCATTCATTAGGAACACCTTGGTTTTCTCCAGTTTTTCTTATAGGGATAATTCACACTTTTTTTTAAATGCATTTATTATAGAGTTTACAGTATGGCAGGAATAATTCCTCATTAAATGTTTGTGAATGCCCTTCTATTAGCCTGTAATTAATCACTTTTGCTTCTTAATGGGAGTCTGGTCATTCTCAGGTCAATGATCTCTACACACCAAAACTGAATCACTTCCACCTGCTTACACACTACCAAAGCAGAATTATAAATCAGTCAAAAGGCAAAAAATAACAATGTTTCAGAGTAATGCTTTTAGCAGTGTGTGCATTGATGAGTATATTGATACTTCGCCCATATTTAATAATTAATTCTAAAATTTAAGTCTTAAAGCACTATTTATTACTATAGCAGACGACATATTTTATAACAATTTTCTTCATTTTGCTAACAAAAAGACAGAATAAAATCAAATGAAACTTGTTGAAAAACAAAATACTTTTCGTTTGACAGTTGTTAAATTTTAATTTGCATTGATTTGGCTGTTGATTGTAATTAAAACGGAATACCCATTATCCAATATTGAAATAAAGAAATTGACTGAAAGGTGCCGCTTCAATCATTTGGCAGACCAGCATATTAAGGTTAACTCAGGTAAATGTGTGCCAAACCGGGCGGCGTAGCGCAGTCCGTAACGTGTCTGGCTACAGATGCGTGTCTGACTGCAGATCCAGGGGTCGCGAGTTTGATCCCGGTCCGGTCCCATACTTTCGTGGAGATTGATCATGAAATAATTTCTACGGTCATTCTCCTCCCTTCCGCTGATTTATTCAAGAAGGGTTGTTGTCAGTTACAAGCGAAAGTATGTGCACGAATTACTGGTTAACCGCTTGTTCAAGCCTGCCCAGGAAAAAGTGTGGTTAGGTGAACTGACCGTCCCGCAATGACCATAGCTGTTGACTTGGGACGTAAAGCGACAAAACAAACAAAATAATGTGTGCCAATAGCTGTAAGATGGCTGTTCCCAGAAGATTAGATAAATGACTATAAAAGCGTCTGTAATTAACTAACCAGATAGATAAATGATCTGTGAAAATAAAATTAGTCCATAACCAAATATTTATTTGTGAATAAAGTAAAATGTTAAAAAGCATGAACATACACTTTAATACTTTTTTTAAGTGCTAGAATAAAGATCAGCATCCAATCTGTAGACATAAAACATCCTAATATTTGCCGTTTTCTATTTAATTGGTCCCTTGAGCATAAAATAAAATGGACAATTGATGGAAGTATGCCTCATTTTTATTTGTACAGGCTCAGAAACAAGCCAGGGGTTCTTATGACGAAAGATGGCCAACTCATAATTTTTACCCAACTTCAATAAGGTCTAGAACAAACAAAAACAAATAAGGAGAGAAAGTAGCAAGCATAATTGTATTTCATTATTTTGTGAAATTGTAAATTTGTAATAATATGTTCTGTATTTGTATAATATAAATTCTAACACACCTCACCTATAGAGCCAACGGTAACAAACTGTGATATATCGGACAATAATTCACAGCTAAACTGTGTGATAGCTGGCGTCACTGGAAAATGACGTCATTCGTGGCGTTAGATGTTGTAACGTCGTTCTTACGCTTGAAAGACGTTACAATTACATGTAAATGTATGCGATGTAGTCTAAGTATTGGCGGGAGTTCTTCGGGGCAATGGCGGAAAGTTGGAAGAAGCTGAAGACTTCGATTGTGTTTTCGTTGTTTATTGTGTGTTAGAATCGAAATAGATCAGCTCCATTGTGTGAATTGCGCGCTCGTGATTTGATCTTCTTTACAACTGAACAATTATTACTCAACAATTCACGCAATGGAGCTGATCTATTTCTTAAATAAAGATGGAGAAACTTAAAAAAAAAATAAATAACTAAAATAAAAAAATAATGATTACTATCTCTTTTTACAGCAACTGTGCATGGGAAGGAAGGTAGTATCCATGTATACTTAGATACAAAATTATCTTTTTTTATTGTACAACCCTTATGGAGAAGGAGGCACTGGGGCCAAAAACAACAACTCAGAATTAAGAAAAAGTTTTTATCTAGCTGCAGAAAACTTGTTACATGAAAAAAAGAATTTATTGTCTGAGTTTATTTATTGTATGTGCCACCAAACATACACTAAAGATGCATTAGTTCTATGCAGGTTAAAATCGCTAAATATGGAATTATCGGAAATATGTGACACCATTTTTGATCGAGCAATTTTGACCAACTCCAATTTTCGCATTTTTAATAACACAAAATACAATGTAAAGACCTTGATTTTAGCATGAAAATAAAGCATTTGTTCTGTTCAATTGATTTAACTAGACCCATTACTAATTGTATGTCTATCTATTAAATTCTGGGCAGTATGCCCTTTAGTCTGGTAGAAAACCAGAACTACCTGGAACTTGATTTCAAAGTTTTTTTCTTTATTGATTCTTGTTGTTGAGGCATTGTACTTGATGAATCCAACTGATGCCACTCTGGCATCATTGAGCGTTTTGAAATATTAAAGACTTAAAGAATGCGTCCAAGATGGCCATCAGTTAGGCTCCTAAGGTGTATATGACCAGCATACTCGATAAAGAGCATTTTAATTTTGACTTTTTTATGGAAGTTTAGAGGCAAAATGATATAAATAATTAAAATGGAACATTGTTTTGATTCAGAAGGTTGAAATATTAAAGATGGCGTCCAAAATGGCCGTCAGTTAGGCTCCGAAGACCTATTTGACCAACATACTCAATAAAAACCGTTTTAAGGACCTCGGACAGTCTTAATGAAGGATTGCCCATAAAAATGACCAGAGAAAAGTTTCAAAGAAAACGATATTTTTTTCTATGAAAAAGATAGTAGGTTCAACCCTCAACATATCCACAAAAACAGTTTTCTCATTTGAAAAATATGGGTTGAAAACTCTGATTTTGCTATTCAACATATAGAAAATAGAAAATGTGACCAAACTAATCCTTTTGCATACGGTTGTAGATTTACATTTCACACATCATATAAAAACGGCATGATTGGTCACGGGGGGAACGTTGTCGAAATGCTCAAGAACACTTTATCATAAAAATGTATTAGAAACTTATTTTGTACAAACCTGTAGGTAAATATCAATTTGCAATGGCATGTATCAGGGCTTCAGTTATGAGTGCTTACGAAGTAAAAAGAACCGTCTCAATGAGACGGTTCTTTTAAGCACCAAATTATAGGTTAAATCTGATGTGTAAGAAAAAAATTAACGATTTTATGCTCAAAAACTGTGTTTATCTAGACTATGATTTATACTGTATGCAGATATGATACACCTCAGTGCACAAGTCAAACTGGTTGACTTGGAACATTACAGGTAGTAGTCAAAAGTAATTGACAGCACACTTCTTTAGATGAAACAATGAAATCTTCTCAACCCGAATTTTATGGAAACGCATCACTTTTGTCTCAAGTTTTATGCCGCAAACATAATATTTACATGTATTTAGGTGAATACTCAACGAAACTTTGACTTTCTGTGAAATCAAATTTTGTCACAAAAAATACCCCCACCCCCTAAACCCTAAGGTCCTGGCATAATTATGCAATATTTTCAAAATATTTTTATTTTGCTTCGTGCACTAAATGTAAGGGTTTGATTTAAGCACAAACTGTAGTTTTTAGTTATGCATTATCCTTAGGCCACAGGCTGTCAAAATTTGGGCAGATTGAATAGGAAACTGTCCGAGGTCCTTTTGGTTTTTATGGATGATAGGGGTTATTATACGACGCAAACGATTAAAATGGAAAATTTGTTTAATTCCCAGAGTTAAAATATTAAAGATGGCGTCCAAGATGGCCATCAGTAATGCTCTCAAGACCTATCTGACAAATAAACTCGATAAAAAAATTTAATTTGGACTTTTATGGCTGTTTAGAGGCCTTATGATTCAAACGATTAAAATGGAAAATTGGTTTGGTTCAGAAGGTTCAAATATTTTAGATTGTGTTCAAGATGGCAACCATTTTAAAGCAAAAATCAACCTGATCACAGTTAATAACTATTTTCTGATAGTTTTCAACAGTGGTTGTATTTGGAGAATTTGACTGGCACATTGTTGTTGTTTTCTGCGTTTTAAAATATTTAAGATGTGGTCCAAGATGGCAGCAATAACAGAGTGGGGAATCACATGGTTTTTGCTATGATACACTGCACGGTACAAAATAACAGACTCATACTTTTCTTAATGTTATTTTTTGTCTTTGTTTTGGTAATTGTATTCATCAATCCATACATCACTTTCCGGACCACCTTTGACTAGATCTGATAATACCGTAATATCATAGTTCCTACTTTGGGAAAACACTCTGTCCAAACGATGAAGAGAACAATGCCAGGTTCTACTGAATGGACGATATAACTAAAAACGTTGTGGTTGGGTATGAGCATAGGGACATAACTGCATGTCTGAGACAAGTGTTACAGATTCAGCCCCCCACAACTACAGATGTGCTTGCAAGATTCAAACATATATGCTGGAGAGTTGCATGCTGGTTGAGTGCAATTGTAACCAACATGCCTGCTGTTTAATAGCAGAGTTTAAACAGCAGGCCTGCTAGTCTCGTGAAGCTGTTACAGAAAAAAAAAAACGCTTAGTTTCAGACATGTGTGTTGGTCCTGTGCCACATAATCAAACATGCGTAATGTTAAATATGTCTGCTGACCCTGTGGCAATGATGACTGGGCTGATGGTCTAGTGCAAGTAGAACAGACATACACACTGGCCAGATGCAACTTGAACAGACATGCCTGCTGCTCCAGTGCAACAATAAGGATGTGATGGGAAGGTTGCAATACATGGCAGCCGTTTAGTAAAACTTCAACTAATATGCCTTGATACCATTCAATCAGATATACATCTAGGTCCATTGAAAATTAAAGAAAAAACTTACTAGGCTGATGCTCGTAAAACATACATGTCAACTTACAGTGTGAAACTTTATTAGGCATGACTGTTGTCTGGTCGAGTACTATCCAGACAGAGCACGCTGTTGCAGCTGCAACATATATGACTGCTTGCCAAGTGTATTTACTGCCACAAACACCGCAGCTGCTGTTCAAATATGCCTACTGGTTGAGTGCTGCTGCAAGATGATGCTCAGTGGTAGAGTGCTTGGCTCGAGACCCAGAGGCTGCGGGTTCGAGCCTCACCGGCGTCACTGCGTTGTGGTCCTTGAGCAAGACACATTTATTCTAGCTTAGTGCTGGTTCAACCCAGGAAGACCCGTCCCTTTATAACTGAAAGATTGTTGATGGAAGACACGTTCCTGTTTAACTGAGAGATTGTTGATGGGACATAAAGAATCAAATCAAACAAAAGCAAGATGATGCTTGCTGGGTCTTTGCCACTCAATCCTGCATGTTAGCTGGTGTTGTGCTTCTCTATCTGCCATACCTGTTGGTATGGTGTCCCACTATCAGCCGTGCCTGCTGGTGTGATGCCTCACTATAGGTCATACCTTCTGATATGGTGCCTCAATATCAGCCATGCTGTGCTGGTGTGGTGCCTCAGTATAGGCCATGCCTTCTGGTCTGGTGCCTCACTACTGGCAATGCCTGCTGGTGTGTTGCCTCACTATAGGTCATGCCTTCTGGCGTGGTGCCTCATTATCAACCATGCCTATTGGTGTGTTGCCTCACTATAGGTCATGCCTTCTGGTGTGGTACCTCATCATCAACCATGCCTGTTGGTTTGGTCCCACACTATAGACCTTGCCTGTTGGCATGGTACCTCTCTATAAGCCATGCCTTTTGTTCAATTGCCACTGCAATCAACATTTTACTAGTCAAGTACAGACGAACGAAAGGTGGTTACAAGTTTGGCGCTACCTGTACAGAGGTGCCATTATATCAGACATGTCTGATGATCCAGTGCCACTCTCAGATATGCCTTCTTGTACAATACAACTATTATCAGACATGCAGGCTGGGTTCATGAATTCATCTACGCATGTTTGTAAAATGCTGCTCTATCAAGCAAGGTATCTGGTCTGTTACAAATCCATCAGGCATGCCTACAGGTAGGATGCCGCTCGCACAGGGTTGTAAAACTTGTAGGGTACCATCCTGGACGCCATCTTGAATATATCATATTCTGAATGATAAATTTTATAGCATCATTGAGATTTTACAAGGATAATGTTTGTAGTTCAAAAATCAGTGAAATAAAATTTTGCATGCAAATTCTTAAGCTTACCAGGCTCAGGGAAGATTTTCTTATATTTTTTGTTATAAACTGCCATCTTGGCGCAATCTTCTCCGCATTCTTTTCCTACTTTTTATTTGGTTACAAGCTAAGTGTCTACAATTAGCTTCCAACTTCATAGCATACAATTTAAGAATAAAAATGGGTTTGAGACATATTTTCGGTATCACACAATATTTTCTCTATATAACTGGCTTCCACCTTGGGCGCCATCTTGGATATATCGAAATGCTCAATGATGCCAGAGTGGCATCACTCAGATTTTTCAAGGACAATGTATGTACTACCAGAATCAACAAAGAAAAAAAGTTTAAAATCAAGTTCCAGGTCCTCCTAAAATTCGCCCAAATTCTGCCGGACTACTTAGACTGTTGAAAACCCATAATGCCATTATACTGTTCAGATTCACACTTCTGGTACTGGTACTGGTTCTAGTAGAATAGGATGAGTTCCGTAACTCGTCTTCTACATCTCTTCTTTTCGTAACTTATAGTAAATATTCCGACTTCC
This sequence comes from Loripinus fragilis, assembly GCA_964019695.1. Classification (NCBI taxonomy): domain Eukaryota; kingdom Metazoa; phylum Mollusca; class Bivalvia; order Lucinida; family Lucinidae; genus Loripinus; species Loripinus fragilis. The sequence goes on from CAXHUL010000154.1 coordinate 29,701, forward strand.
GGGGTTAAAATGTCAATATATGTATATGATCTGACAGTCGTTTATCAGTAAGTAAAGTTCATTATAGTTTGTTAGTAGATTTCATGAGTGATGTATTTATTGAATCCCATAAATCTGTCATATTTGGTTTTAAAACACAAGACTGTTTTAGAATTCACTAATATCATCAGGTAAACTGGTTCCATTTATTGATTGTTCTAACACAAAAGAGTTCATTCTAAATGTTTTCAGGGCTCTGGGCTTTTTCAGTTTTTTTTAATTACCACGTGTTTGGGTGTCTGAGAACTCGAATAGTCCGTTCATGGAAATGTCATCTATATTTTGCACAATTTTGAAGACTTGTATCATATCCATACGATTTCTTCTATACATCAAAGTTGATAGAGATAGCTTTTTTAATGCTCTTCGTAACAAAGATTTGATAACTGAGGTAGTATCTTAGTAATTCTTCTCTGTACATTTTCAATGGCTCTAATATCCTTTTTTAGGAGAATGCGCGCCTAAGCTATGCGGGCTCTAGGAGAATGCGCGCTTAATTAGACCAACAAGTCTGTTTGCTCTGTTAACTGTTAAACTAATATGCTTGTCATAATTAAGATTACCTTGGACAAAAACCCCGAGGTCCTTTTCACAATTAACCACAATAAGATTCGTGCTGTTACCATCTTTATCTTCCATTTGGTAGTCAAAATTTGGGTTATCTTTACCAATGTGCAAAATTTTACACTTATCCACATTGAAAAACATAAGCCACTTAATGGTCCATTGGCATAATTTATCTATATCATTCTGAATCATTTCAAAGTCTTCTAGGTTTTCCAGATCTTTATACAATTTGGCATCATCTGCAAATAGCTTACAGAAAGAACTAACTTCAGATGGCAAGTCATTTACATACAATATGAATAATAAGGGCCCCACGACAGAGCCCTAAGGTACTCCACTAGATACTTCAGTCCATTCAGATGATATACTATTTATGAGCACACGTTGTTGGCGATCTGTTAAAAAGTCTTTGATCCATTTCAAAAGATTTCCAGATATTCCAAGTTTTTCAATTTTCATAAGTAGCCGCTTATGCGGTACACAGTCAAAGGCTTTCCTAAAGTCCAGGAAAACAGCATCCACTGGTGTGTCTGCTTCAATAAATTTCGACCAATCGTCAAATACTTTCAGTAACTGTAGTATACACCCTCTTCTCTGTCAAAACCCGTATTGTGAATCTGAGAATATATTATTAATATTACAATGGTCAATAATAACTGTCTTAATAATACTTTCAAGCATTCTACACAAGATACTAGTAATACTGATCTATAGGTCTATAATTTGAGGCAGCTGTTTTATATCCACTTTTGTGTATACAAGTCACATTTGCCAGTTTCCATTCTTGAGGTATAGTTCCTTCATTTAAAATATAGTAAGTGAGTATGATCAGGAAATACCACAATCACAAACCGCAGACAACCCTGTGGCATCGCGAGGAAGAGCTGCTCAACCATCACGAGACACCAGGAAGACAAATTAAGCAAAGCAACCAGCTCTCTCTTTCCAATCAAGATGATTGCAATACTAGAACGGACACAAAGCAACGTACAAAAAAACATATAACAATTACAGACTCCCACAATGGGAGTAACAATGAACAATAAAAGCACCGCAAGCACTGCATAATACCCCGCCACTGCTGGGGGCACCAAAAGTTATTTTGTGAGATATATAATGCCTAAATAGCAACAGAACTGAGATAGACAGTGATATGACGTCCTTAGTCACAATATGTAACCTTTGATGGTCAACATATCTGTGAAGTTTCATTCAGATATTTCATATAGTAAAGGAACTTCAGGTCAAAAACATTTTCCAGATTAATCAAGGGCGGACAACTCATGAACTGGAAAAGTAAGAGTGACGGTCCTTCGTTGTAATATGTAACCTTTGCTGTTCAACATATCTGTGAAGTTTCATTCAGATATCATAAACAGTAAAAGAATAACAGGCCAGAAACCATTTTTTAAAGGAAGAAAGGGCAGTAACTGCATCGAAAATGGTCGGATTTTGCCCATTAACAATCCCATACCACTCATCCCCAATAACAATATGTATGCAAAATTTGAAAAATTCTGTGCATAAATACTCAAGTTATCGATCGGAAACAGTGAGCACGGACGGATGAAATGAACTACAGGTCAAAAACCAATTCTCAGATCAATCAAGGGTGGATAACTCACAATCTGGAAAGGTAAGAGTGACAATCCTTACCCACAATATGTAACCTTTGATGGTCAACATATCTGTGAAGTTTCATTCAGATACTCCATATAGTAAATGAACTACAGGTCAAAAACCATTTTTCAGATCAATCAAGGGCGGATAACTCATGAACTGGAAAGGTAAGGGTGACTGTCCTTACTAAAAATATGTAACCTTTGATGTTCAACATATCTGTGAAGTTTCATTCAGATATTCCATATAGTAAAAGAAACTACAGGCCAAAAACCAATTCTCAGATCAATCAAGGGTGGATAACTCACAATCTGGAAAGGTAAGAGTGACGATCCTTAGTCACAATATGTAACCTTTGATGATCAACATATCTGTGAAGTTTCATTCAGATATTCCATATAGTAAATGAACTACAGGTCAAAAACCATTTTTTAGATCAATCAAGGGCAGATAACTCATGAACTGGAAAGGTAAGAGTGATGGTTCTTTGTCACAGTATGTAACCTTTGATGTGAAACATATCTGTAAAGTTTCATTTAAATATTCCACACAGTAAAGGAACTACGGGTAAAAAACATTTTTTAATTCAATCAAGGGCGGATAACTCACAAACGGGAAAGGTAAGAGTGACGGTTCTTAGTCACAATATGTTACCTTTGATGTGAAACATATCTGTGAAGTTATATTCAGATATTCCATATAGTAAAGGAACAATAGGTCAAAAACCTATTTTCAGACCTATCAAGGGCAGATAACTCACAAACTGGGAAGATCAGAGTAACGGTCCTTAGTCACAATATGTAACCTTTGATGTGCAACATATCTGTGAAGTTTCATTTAGATATCATGAACAGTAAAGGAATAACAGGCCAGAAACCATTTTTCCAATACGAAAAAGGGCAGTAACTCTGTTAAAAATGGACGGATTTTGCCCATTAACAATCCCATACCACTCATCGCCGATAACAATATGTATGCAAAATTTGAAAAAATTCCGTGAATAAATATTCAAGTTATCGATCGGAAATGGTGAGCACGGACGGACGGACGGACAGACGGACAGACACCGAAAGGTATAACATAATACCCCGTCACTAAAGTGTGATGGGGTATAAAAAGTCAACAACAACAGAACCACCGCCTTAGAATGGACAGCAGCCTAAGCTACCGGGGGGCTTAAATGCATTTTACTGGTACCAAATATTCGTCCTAGATTCTGCTGTTGTTGAAGTACAAGAAATGTTCAGCTCGCATGGAGGCCATCTTACTAATGCAATGTATCATCATGGAGAAACACTCCAATCAAATTAACACACCATGATGAAACAAAGAAAAGGGCTCATGACTCACAGATAGTCAGAGTTAAAGAAAACCTCAAGTTGAGCCACGGTGGGTCCAGCTACAGATAAGCATCAGGCACCAACCCACCGATTAAAGCTTTACGTCAGAGCCGTCATAGAGTCTGAGGCCTGACCCTACGTCCTGCAATTAAAGAGGAAACCATAGCTATAAACCGTGATTGGGTTTAAAACTAGGCATGCAGACTGTCGCATGATATCCAAGTTATATCCAACCCTTATATAACGTTTAACTATATTTTTGAATTGATCACTAAAATTAGGTTTTCCAACAATTCTTTTGAATTTATAAACTAAGTCACCATAAAATATAGGTTCTGATATGCCTTGTTGCAGAAGAGTTTTTAACCCAATGTTGTATTTACCAATTAACTCTGAGTGTCTGTGGTAGAATTTAGAAAACGCTTTTCGAATTTTATGATATCTATAACCTTGTTTTAATAACTTAGCAGTTAAAGATAAGTTTCTGTTGTTAAAGTCATCAACATTAGAACACACTCTAGCAAAACAGATAAGCTGAGAAATATATACACCATATGAAGGAGAGCGAGGAACATCTCCATCAAGAAATGGAAAATTTACTATATCAAAATTAAAATCATCCCGTTTAAAGACTTATTAAATAAAATTGTCACTGGTAAGGCAATGGATTCTGCAGTTTCATTCAAAAAATGCGGGTGAAATTCATCTGGTCCGGTAGATTTTGAAACATTTAATAACTTGAGCATGGATTCTACTTTTTGTTTAGTTACTGTAATGTCACAAACTGAACTGCTTACATCAGATTTAAATTCTGGCTTATAGTTATTTTCATTTTTGGTAGAATGTATTAAGTTCATTTGCTTTCTCATGGTCATCACTAATCCATTCACCACTGTTGTTCTTTAAGTCTCCAATACCTGATCTTGTTTTTGATTTACTTTTTACAAATTTCCAAAATGATTAAGGATTCACTTTTGCTTCTAAAGATATACCCCTTTCAAATTTCCTCTTCGCAAAACGAACACTCCTAGAGACTTTGTTTCTAACTTGACAGTAATCTAAGTAGTCTATGCGATTTCTTGAGAAAGTATAACGTTTCCAAGCTTTGTATTTCTGATTAACAAGCTTAAGACAATAATTGTCCATCCAGGGAGGTTTAGGTTTCTTCTTAGGGTCCTTATGAATCGGGATAGTGTCATTTATTACTGTTTTGACATTTTCAGAGAAATAATTCCAACACTGTTCTACATTCATATCATCCATAACATTCCAGTCTATTTCAAGTAGATTTAGAATTTGCAGTCTTGTAATTACCTCTATAAAAGTTTATCTTTTTGGATGATATATAGTCCTTAGAAATAGGAAAAATTAGTTCAATTTCTAAACACAAATGGTCACTATTCCCAAGTCTAGTAGTAATATCAATATCTTTGATAATTTCTGTGTTATCTACTAAACATAAATCTAGAACATTTCCTGGTGTGTCATGGAGCCATCTAGTTGGACTGTTAATGGGTTGTTCAAGAAAATTATTTCTAAGATTTTCCAAGAATAGGTACGAGAAATGATTATCACTTCTACATGTAGTCCACAAATTCCAGTCAATTTCTGGCAAGTTTAAGTCACCAACAATCATTGTATGTGTAAATTGTTTATTTGTTGCAGCACTTAAAATTTCCAGTAAATGACCGTTATTATCATTGTCTGACTGGGGACTTCTATAAATTCCTCCCAATAATAGGTTTTCTTCATTATTCAACCTTATTTCTACCCATACACTTTCTGAAAACTGATGATTTGTTAAATCCAGTACTATATTGGATGAAATGTGATCAGATATATAAATTACTAGCTTTTACATTTGATCTATATATACTTAAAGTGACAATTCCGACTTTTTTTAATATACATTTATTCTTGAGCTAACAGTATACTGGGAACCATATGACCATTAATTTTGTTGAAACTGCTCCAATTAGCCCATAATTTAATTGCTATCACATGCCACAGGGGATTGCCATTAATCACTTGAATACTCCAAGAAGAATTCCTCAGGCAGCACTACTGAAGGTGCAGTTATCAGGTCAAGCAGGTTAATTACAGTCAGTGTATAATGTTCGGTTTGATCTATATCTTAACTGTTTGGAAAGATTATCAAAGAGTGTCAAACAGTTCGGATCCAGATCAGGCCCGCTAACATGTCAGACCTCTTATCAATTTTTTTAAAAGCCTATCAGCAGACGACACAAACAGGTTTAAAGTAAAATGGTATGAGCATCAAGCACTGCATCTGCGTTTGATTATAGTCTGATCAGAGTTTTCACAGCAACATAATAGCCAAAGTATCCAAGCTTCGAGGACTCTGGCTAGAATTGGCAAATTCATGAACAAACAGCCAAGACTCAGATCAGCCTGGATATAGACACTGTATGGTCAGAGTCTTTGCTGTCTGCATGGATCAATGCTTAAACTGATATGAGTCTGTTAGGCTTGCAAGCCATTTTGTGCGATTGGACCTAATAAATTGGACGGTTTGAATTTTCAAGAATTTGCTCAGATTTATGGAAATGATAATAGGAATGATAAAAATTATGGCATTAAACAATGCAAATACATGTACTCTTTGTGAATACAGGATTATTTTGAATGTTTTAATTGTCTGCCTTTTTCTTTAAGAAATCACTTTTCCAAAAAACTCTTTTCAGGAATGCAATCAGAGCACCAAACAGTTTGGATCCTGATCATTTTGGTGGGCCTGATCTGGGTTCAAAATGTTTGCAAAGCAGAAGATATCATAAAAGAGCTAAATGTTACAATTTCAATTAATGCTATTAACTATTACTTACTTAGGGGCTCTGAACCAGACTGCTTATTTCTGTAGTGCAAAAATGTAAGGTAGCCCCTGTCTAAAGTAATTCTCATTCTTATCTTACTCAATGAAATAATTGAATGGAAGCACAGCCTAATTATAAGCTCTCTCCACTGAGATGTGGTGCCATTAACTCACAACTGAGGTGACCAGACGCTCGAATGCAAGCTAATTGGCAACCATGAGGGAAAACATGTCAGCAGCCAGTTATTGGTTTTATGGGCAATAAACTTGCTTTTAATCACCTTAGCTGATGAAGAAGCAGATTAGTAATTAATGAGGAATTTATTTTTGATCAAGATAAATATTAATAGGGCCGGAATATTCCCTTTAACGCCAGTAAAAACGCAACTTTTACATTATAACCTTACTCGAGAAATTAATGCTATTTTATCATTCTAATAAAATAAAAGCATAAACCTATGGTCGCGATAACAAGACAATACTCTTTTGGTGCAGATAAAGCAGTCCAGATAAGCCAGGCTGTATTTTTGGATATAGGGACACAACCCGAACTCAAAAACTGCAAAATCACCTTATTAATCTGGATATCAGATTTTCATTATGAATGGCTCTTTTAGATTCAAACTTTCGGAAAATTTCAACATTGCTCTACTTTCTATGAACACACAACAGATCCTTTTTTGTCTTGAAGTTTTTACCTTCAAAATGGTCATCAAAGTTTCAGCATGAAAACCGGAAGTTAACAAAAATGCGGCACTGTCGACCTTAAATATTGCGATAAACGATAACCATAGGTTATGACCTTACAATTTACGTATGCCAATTTTTAAATGATTAAGTTAAATTGAAGCTTTAGTGATTTCTAAAATTTAGGGGAAATTTCACGAAAAATGAAAGTTAAAACATAAATTTTAGGTTCTTCCAGCAAAGTGAATTTTGTGTTGTAAACCGTTTTTTGTTTGTTTGAGTGAAACGCAGTAGTTGCACGCTGAAATTGAATAAAATTTCAAGATTTAATATGGTTACCAAAAAATTTGACGAATTTGTCATTTTTCACCTAAAATTTTGGCAGAAGTGTGCAATTGAGCTCAAGTTTTGGTAAAACGTTCTCCTACGTTAGGGACGCTTGTTAGTACAAAGACAAAGTGTATTAAGCTGATATTTATAGGGAAAATAAAACTTGTACCAGTTGCGTTTTTAATGGCTTTAAGTATATATTATAACCATCAATGTGAAGTTCAGAAAGCTGAATGTCATCAGATTTTCCAGTTTTTGGATATACTTCAGTAACAACAAGGACATCAAAAGGTTTTAAATGAAGTCTCACTTTTAGTTCATCTATTTTATTCATTAAATTGTCAGCAATAGTGTATAACACAGATAAACCGTCTTTATTATCAACTTACTCAAAACTGGTATCACTATTGGTCACTTCATCATTAAAGGTACTATCTGTCTCAATATTTCTTGAAATGTCTGTCTCTGAAGAATCAAATGATTGAGTGTCATCTAATGATTGAGTGTCATCAGACATGTGAGAAACACAATTATTATCTATTTCTGAATTTATTTCTGAACTGTCATTGGCAGTATCTGAATTGTCAGCATTTTTCAAATTTAAACTATTTGAGGTTGAATTTTCAACTTGAACATTTAATAACAAACTAGAACACATATTTATTTCTGAACTGTCATTGGCAGTATCTGAATTGTCAACTTTTTTCAAAATTAAACTATTTGAACTTGAATTTTCAACTTGAACATTTGATAACAAACTAGAACATGTAACTTTTAACGTATTTACATTAATTATATCACTGTTGTTGGTCTTATTGTTCTCCGCCTCCGCCGTGAAAGGGTCGAAACCCTGAGGGCCCGGCTTTTATTTGTGCCCCCGTTCTGCCCACAAAAGTTTGCAAGTTAAACACTCTAGTGCCAGCATATCCACTACTGTTAGTAAATCTGCTTGTTGATTCAGTAGGCGTAGTACTGTTATTATCTGGTACTGTCACAATGCGTCCTCTACTTATTTTCAAATTTTTTCTTTACCCACCAGTTTACGATATCGTAACTCTTCACGGAGCTTAAATGATTCTTCACGCTGCCTACGCGTTTGATCTGGGGTTACAAAAATTTTGCTCAAATTGTTGTCATCACTGTTCTTCAGCTCTGCATTTGCCTGGAGAATCAGACGTTTGTCTTCAAATTTGTCAACTTTGAATCGCAGTGGGCGATTTCCTTTTTTTGCTGCTGTGATTACTAGAACCAACATTTGATTGGGGATCATCTACATACATTTTCTTACCAAGTCTTATAGGATTTTCAACTATGATATTCTTATCAGACAATTTCATATCATCATCAATCAATGATTTAAGACGTTCTTTATCTTCATGTTTTCTTTCATCTGGGTCTAAATTTTCACTTTCCGGTAAGTTAAAACACACCATGTGTAAACTTCTCATTTCAATGTCCTGCAACTCTCTTACCTCATCCCGAACAATATCTGAAATGTTATCAATAGTTTTTGGTCTAGTCTGTAGGTTTTTAACTCTTTCGTCAAGTTTATCATATTTATCTTCCAGCGAACCTAATTGGACCATTACTTTTTTCACACCTGTAAAGGCAGTAAGGCAACTTTGACAAAACCACATCAAACTGTCAGGGGAGCCTTTGAGGGCTTGATATACCACTTTTTTTAAATGTGAACACTTAACACATTACCAGCGCTCACAGAAATTGCAGCAAACTCCTTCACTAGATTTTGGCAAAAGTTTTTTACAGCTGTAACATGGAGTAGTTTCAGGTTCATCAAAAAAACTAACGCTATTGTCAGAATTTTCAACCGAACTATCATCATAATTCACGGGTTGGGAATTTGATTTATTTAACTTTCCCTTTCTTGGGGCATTTTGTTTGACATAATTATGTTCAGTAGAACTTCTGTCGGATAATGTTGATTGTGATGTGGATTTCGTGGCTCTGGGAAGCTTGGAATTTGCGCGCGTTTGGGACGACATTTCAAAACATTCAAACTGCACAAAATACGAAATCAGCAGGCATAATAATACTGCAAGCAGTAAGTAAAATGTATTTGGCGTCTTTCTACACATAGATTGAGCACTGATGTTAAAATTAGGATTGTTAATATTCAAGATTTCTTTTAGTTTTCTTTCCTCTCAGATTTTTCGACTGTCGTGGTTGAAATAATTTTAAATAATTGCTTATTGGGGTATTGTCATCAAAGTGATGTGTCAAAATTGCCTCAGGTAATTAGTGACCATTGCAGGGGCGAGGCCCAAAGAATACTCATTAAGGAGCAGAAGCCTCATAGACTACAGAAAAATGAATGAGGGCAAGCTTTACGCATTAAGTCCAGAGAATTCAGAGGAAGAGCTGAATTATGAAGATTACGAGGAGAGTGCTGATAGCAGTGTGGACTTCCACGAGTGCGAGAATGGGTCAGACCCAGAACCGGAAGCTGTTTCGAATTCGTCGCTGACGTCACAGGAAGCGAAGATAAGGTCGATGAAGGCTGAATTGGAGAAACTGAAAGAAGAAGAGAAGTTACTGCGGTTGAGGAATGAAGAAGACGAACTGAGGCGTGAAATGGTGGAGAGAAGGAAGAATGTCAATAAGTTGAGAGGTAACTCCCCCCCAAATATAGCACGTGACAAACAAAGTAAGCACATGGAACTGTCAGATAAAAGTTTGAACATTGATAAACTTCGGGGTAATAAACAGCTGAGAAAGCTGGTCAAGAAAGAGCTATTTTCCATAGGGTTAGTTAATTCAGGTGACTCTGCCTCCGCTGAGGCTTCCAATATTGAGAGTGAAGCAGAAGTTATAATTCGAAACAGCTTCCGGTTCTGGGTCTGACCCATTCTCGCACTCGTGGAAGTCCACACTGCTATCAGCACTCTCCTCGTAATCTTCATAATTCAGCTCTTCCTCTGAATTCTCTGGACTTAATGCGTAAAGCTTGCCCTCATTCATTTTTCTGTAGTCTATGAGGCTTCTGCTCCTTAATGAGTATTCTTTGGGCCTCGCCCCTGCGTCCCCTGATGACGCCATTGTGTTAGTCCGACTGTAGTCTCAAAGCAAAAGTCAATGAAATAATATAATGGAATATAATGGCTGGCCACAGTAAAAACCAGTTCTTCAACAACAATATCAACGACGATGACTATCTGAAGAAATTCTTAAAGAGAACTTGTTCCGTCGAAAGCAAAACCAACTGTGCCTAAAAAGCCCGCCGAATCGTGCAAAACGAGAGCTCACAAAATTAACCAATAGAAAAGCGGCTAACAAATAGCATAAATTAAAATTTACATAACTCGCGGTTTGGTGCAACAGATTATGACTATAAGGGGAAGAGGTAACCCTGCATAGTCGTCGATAATTAATCATTTTAATGGGATTAAAATTTGTCCATTGTAAAAGGATTAACACCGAGTAAAATATTGTAACAGCAGGTGTCTTCCTTGCTACTTCATTCTTCAAACAAAAAAAACTGTAACCTTAGTTTTTGTCAGATATTCTTTCTTACTTTAGTTTCTTACTTGAGTTTAAGGGACGAGTGAACCCAATCACAGGAGCTTGAAGTTTGATCCTTAAATCACCCCTATAGCCTCAAAACCAAAAGCTCACAATGTCATTACGTAGTAATGACCAGGAGTGAAACTAAATTTCAGGCACCTTTCAATTGCCGTTACACGGAGGTTTTGGCGAAAACTGAACATCTTACCATAAAAACTATGTCAACAGGTCATGCGAGGCATGGATAACTTTTTCTGACATATCACTGAGTCAAAATAATGAGCGTTTGAAAACAAGGAAAAAATAACCGTAGCCATTCCGGCTCCAGTATCCGGTTTGACGCAGTGAATCCGAGCCTTCACCACACTTGGAGAAAATACATTTCAAAACTTACAGACTCTTCAACCCAAAAATGAAACGACCAGCTAAATGTGTTCAGAATATTAAACATTTCAAACCCTTACATTTACTTATCATGAAAAGTTCTGTTTTTCATAAACTTTGCGGAAATTCAAAACTGAATCCGTTGTTTTTCAAAGATTGTGTGACGTTGACGTCGCGCACGATTTAGCGTACAAAGCGTAACGTCAAGTTATAGCGTCTTGGGGCTAATTTCGTAGACTAAAACGTCATTGTCTCATTGTTTATGCCCTTACAAATAGGTTTCCCGGTACTATATCGACTTAAAGTATATTTGAGACATTTTCCTGTTTTGTCTTAACGTCGCCATCTTGATCATAAGGTAGAAGAAAATTTATCAAACACTTTGACGTTGCCGTCGCAATATTCACTGCCGATTGACGGAATGGCTACCGAGAGCTTAGTTTCACTCCTGGTCATTACTACGTAATGACATTGTGTGCTTTTGGTTTTGAGGCTATAGGGGTGATAAAAAGGATCGAACTTCAAGCTCATGTGACCCAATCTTGATTTTTTACCAAAATGTAGGGCATTTAATGTAGTTTTAGAAAAGGGACATGGCGCTGGGAAAAAGGGCATGGTGTTAGAGAAAAGGGCATGGCGCGACGCCATGCTAAACCTGGCTAGGGCAACACTATTTACAAGCTATCTGTTGTGATCGGCAAATTTGTTCTGATGGGCGCAGCCATTTTTCATTTTGGGTAAAAAATGTATTCCAGAAACTCCCCAAATAGATTACAGTCAAAACGTTCCCAAGTCAAAACGTCCCCGGAATGGTCGAAACGTCCCCCTTGGCCAAAACTTTCCCAGGGTTCAAAAAGTTAAGATTCCCATGGTCCCCATGGTCCAAAAAATGTTCAAAACGTCTCCATTATTTTTTTCAAAATGGTATTATATTGAACGATTAATGTTTTCTTTTATTTCATAGTACTTTAGGTTATACAAATAATAATCAAATGTTGATGTTTAGGACCATGTAAAATATGCATATACTCGTATATGCATTAATGACCCCAATATGTACGTCCGTTCGTCTGTATGCTTCTATAATGTATAATTATTTATCCGTTTATGGGTCGATGCATATGTTTGCACATTAATATGAGTCAAAATGCTTGCTGGGAAAGGGCTGACCTCTAGACTCTTGTTGTTGATGCTTATTGTATTTTTGTTACTTTCCCGTGTGGTATCCTGAGTCAGGTGTTGTACTTGCCTGTATCATTTCCTGATCTTTGCCGTCTTTCTTACTTTTATTAATAATTCCACTTTTTAAAAGTACGATAATATTATACTATAATCCGCCAATTAGCGCCCAATCGTGTAAGTTATTACTCAGAATGCTTTAACATTTAAGATTAACAGGTTGTAATTATTAAATAATCGGTATGCCTTTGAAGAGCAGTTATTAAGGTATAACAGGTACTGTGGCTCAACAGGTATGCCCCACTAGGCGGGGACCGCACAACGCCGTCACAGAACTGAAATCAAGTCATATGCCCCATTAGCACACACCCGATTACATTATGTCCGTCTTATGTGGTTTATTGTTCAGAGTTCAGTAGACCAGCAGGTCCATGAGTACCGCAGTACAAAATACAGATTCAATGCTTAATTGCAAAAGCAGAACATTATATACAATATGATAACTATGGTCGCCATCTAAGCCAAAGTGCTTGGAAATACCAAATCATTACTGTTTCATCGTCCGAACCTCGAACCCAATATACATACTTACTGGACGTACATTGAGTGTGTTTCTGTGATGACCACGCGCATGCACGACGTATCATGCGATATTTGTGAGAGATGGCAACATCGAATGTGTGGAATAGGTAAGTTCTTTTATTTTTTTATCTTCTTTAATGCCCATTTTAATGTTCATACGGTGCTTTCCAGCCTGCATTACTCAGCAAACAAGTCTATTAAGCTACAGTGAATACTGAAATTCTGTTATTACGCTTAGTATGTATTGCACTGATGCGCAGTCTTGTTTGGGCATTTCTAGAAATTTTTGTATGAAGTAAATTGTGATATTATACATTGCTTTGAGTGAATAACAACGGCGAGAATCAGACTTCATGGACGCGCAGCCTGGCCTGCACATTTGTTGTTCGCATGCAACAAAGTCAGGTTTTCTCGTAACGTAGCCCACTTGATATGAGTACATGTATATACTGTTATATTTACAATTTAAAAGCAATCCTATAATGCATCTTTAGATTTTGAAACCGTTTATAGCCTCACGAATTTCACATAATTTGATTGACAGCTGCCAAGCTCATTAGCCCGTGCAATTCGCTACGAACATCGAATTCATTCGCCAGATGTGACACTGGTGTTGTGATTGACAGCAAGCCACACCTGAGTAGCACGTGCAAAACAAGCGTCTTGTTTGTTCCATTGGCTATCCGTGTTTACACTGGCTGTTCTGCCTTTCCATTTTACACTCCGACTAAACCGTTAAAATGATTATACTTTAAATACAAAACTGTTTTAATTTCTAAATTGAAAATAATTTTTATATTATAGATATCTATAATAAAATGTAAATATAAGCCATAAATTCATTTTTGGAAGGTTCATCGAATCATGAATACTTCGGGTCTCTTACAAAGAAGGGCTTCACTTACTTTGCAAGAGACCCGAAGTATTCATGATTCCATACACCTTCCAAAATCGAATTCATTTATTAAATAAGTGCGTTTTTGCAAAAACGTGAAATATAAAAATAAAATCGATTATACAATTGTATTGTTATATCATTTCACGTTTTCTAGGTGATACCAGGGTCTACACTAATTGCCCATGTACTTAAAATTAATTACCGGCCATATTATAATATTAACTCTTTACATGCTGGTGTCTTCTGCTGATTACATTTGCAAGGAGTTTAGACCCAGATCAGACCCGACATAATGTGGGGTTATCCGGATCCATAACTGTTTGGCATTATGATGGTATTCCAGAAACAGTCCTTTAAAACATTCAAACGACGAACGACAACACGTAGGCTTTAACGTTTTACAGTAGGAAGAGATCTATAACAGCATGAACTACTATCTTTTTTTCATGTTTGGGGACGTTTTGAACAATTCGGGGACGTTTTGACTAGGAAACGTTTTGACTTGCACCCGAAAGTTCTACCCTCACATAACACTCACCGTTGATGCTTTACGCCCAAGCCAACAAAATTTTAATTAATTAATGGCTGTACGTTTTCCTGGGTTGAACCAGTAATAAAGTGGATACCTGCCTACGTGTCTGGTTTCCTGCCTGGTTTCCTGCCATCGTCGATATAATCGTCCCCCCCAATGCAGCTTCCTCTCCTATAGTACAGGAGCCTAAAGAAGCTAAAGGGAAAGCAACCAAGGCTGCCTTTAAACATCCCCTCAAAATTTTGGTAATAAATTGTCAGTAAATAAAGAACAAGAAGGCTGGACTTCATACAATTATCGACTCGGCAAAACCAGACCTCATCTTGGGGAATGAGTCCTGGTTATCCCCTGATATCAAAAACTCGGAAATGTTTCCAGACTTTTTTGATGCAATTCGGAAAGACAGAGCAAGTGATACCCATGGTGGTGTCTTTATTGCTTTTAAGCGTGACTTGCTCTAAACTGAAACTCCGGAACTGGACACCAACTGTGAAATGGTCTGGTTTAAGTTGACAACTTTTGGATGTATGGCATTATACCTTGGTTCTTTTTATCGCCCCCTGACAAGATTGATAATGATTATCTTGCGGAGTTTAATTCATCCTTACCTCGGATTATGTCTAATAGAAATGCACATGTTCTGGTTGGAGGAGATTTCAATTGCGGTGATATAGAGTGGAACACATGACCCAATTTAAGGACAGGTACCTTTCTGAAGACCACAGTCAGATGTCAGTTAATGACGTGTGGGTCAAATTCAAAACAGGCTTTTATAGAGGCTGTTGAAAGGTTTATCCCATCGAAAATGACCAAAACAGAAATACTCTGTGCCTTGGATCGATGTAACGATCAAACGGCTGGTAAAGACAAGAAATAAGCTTTACCTTCGTGCTCGTAAATCCAGGGACCCTGATGTCAAGATTCATTACAAGCGGTTCAGAGCACAGGTACAGAATGTATTGAGAGATCCTTATAGGAAATACGTTTCCAATATGTTTACCTTTGAGAATGACAGCTCAGATCCCGACACTCCTTAAAAAGTAAGTGAGTATGATCAGGAAATACCACAATCACATACTGCAGACCAACCCAGGGCACCGTGAGGAAGAGCCACAGAACATTTATAGTAACAACACATCTGTAAGACAATAATAGCAAAGCAACCAGCTTTCTCTTCCTCATCAAGATGATTGCAAAACTAGAATGGACACAAAGTTAAGCTTAACAAATCAAAGAGAAACACAGAACTCCCACAAACAATGGGAAGTACATTAAACAATAGACCAACAACAACAGAACCACCGCCTTAGAACAGACAGCAGCCAAAGCCACCGGGGGGGGGGGGGGGGGGGCTTAAATGCATTTTACAAGCACTAAATCTTTACCCTAGATTCTGTTGTTGTTAAAACACAAAATTGTTAGTTTAGCTCGCATAGAGGCTTCCTAACTGATGCAATGTATCATCACAGAGAAACAATAAAATCAAATTAACACATTATGATGATAGAAAGAAAATTGCACATGACTCACAGATAGTCAGAGCTAAAGAAAACCCCAAGTTGAGCTGCGGTGGGCCCAGCCAACGACAAGCATCAGGCACCAACCAACGGATCAAAGCTTTATGTAAGGGCCGTCATTAGTTCTGAGGCCAGACCCACCGTCGTGCAATTAAAGCGGAAACCATAGATATCAACCATGATTGTGTTCACGAACCGACATGCAGACTGTTGCATGATTCCATGTTGTATCCCACTCTTTTATAATGTTTAACCTAAGGTTAAAGCCCTGCAAAAATAGCTCACTAGCTTAGGGCAATGGGAACCTAAGCCTGAATAGATTAAAAAGTTTTGGTCATTTATCAAATCTCTTAAGAAAGACGCGTTTGGGATCACATCACTCAGAGAAAACGGAATTCATAAGACAGATGCAAAGGAAAAAAGCCAACAATTGTAATAGGCAATTCCAATCAGCATTCACACACGAAGGCGACTCTGGCCTGCTCTCAATGGGGGCTAGTCCGTGTTCCTCCATGGGGGACATAACAGTTGACCCGAAAGGGGTCGCGAAGCTGTTGGATGGACTAAACGTTCGTGAAGCTCCTGGTCGAATGGTCTTAACGCCAGAGTGCTAAAAGAGTGTAACAATGAGATCTCTCCAATACTGGCACTTATCTTTAATGAGTCTTTAGGTCGGGGCGATGTACCAGATGAGTGGTGACAAGCAACTGTTTCTCCAGTCTTTAAAGCTGCATAGTCTGTAACTTTTGATCTTCTAATTTTAAAAATAATGTTTTTATTTTTCAAGAACACAGTAAAAATACTCAAATTCAGGTAAACATTTTACCATTTTCGTAAATCTTAACAAGTTATCACTATCAAAACAACTGCATTTATGTTAAAATTCAACGGTCTAGAATTATTGGAGGGACGCAAATAATTACCAACAAGAGAAAAATACACCTATTTGGTAAGATAATTCACTTTTCCATGCAGTTTTCAGCTGTACTGAACATTTTTATTGTGAAAACATAGCTTAATTCTACTTTTACAAATGATTTAAAAAGAAAATATTTTTTTTTCGAAAAATGTTCATAATTACAGAGTGTGCAGCTTTAAAAAGGTGAAAAATATGATGCTGCTAACTATAGACCGATGTTGCTCAAATGGATCCGCTGCAAAACCCTTCTTGTCAGTAACATCTACAAGCACTTAGCTTTAGATAGCATTCTTGCTGACTGTCAGCATGGGTCCCCCAGTTGGTCCAGTTTGTGCACGACATAATCGGGGACACAAACAGACAGATTTGATCATAATGGACTTCGCAAAGACCTTTGATAAGGTTCCACACAGGAGGCTATTACATAAATTTGACTATAATGGGATAAGAGGGTCCACCCACAAGTGGATCAACTCATGGCTCCTTGGGCGCACTCAACACGTAGTTTTCGATGGTCCAGCCTCAGATCCAGTCCCAGTGTTATCGGTGTACCTCAGGGGTCGGTTTTAGGACCGATCCTGTTCCTTATTTTTATAATATAAGAATCTATTATGAGTGTGAGGGTAGGATAAAAGAATCCGTCCCGAGGATCA
>CAXHUL010000156.1:0-19523 GCA_964019695.1 Loripinus fragilis
ATACATTTGAAAATCGACATGTCAGGTTGCATCATTTGCTTGAAACACTCACACCTATGCGTATATACCTGTAGTTTAAAATTTGTACCATGAAGAAAAAGCCTTTCGAATTAATGCGGATGAATCTGATCAGTCTATGGGTCTACGCTAATGTAAACTATGCAAATACGTATCTTAAACTAAATAAGAAAATAAATAAATCTTCGTCAATGGAATCTTCAATCACTTAAGTTTACATTGTTTCATATTAGATCTGTATACCCTTTCCCCGTGGACCAGATATTAAACCCTTATAACGCTGAATTTTAATGTGTGTGTGTTGGGTGGGGGGAGGGGGGGGCTAATTTTTTTTCGAGGTCAGAGCTAAAAATTAAATCATTTTCTTTCCAAACAAACATAATTTGGAAGAATATTTTCATCGTTAACATATGAGCCGCGACATGTTATTTCCAACAATATGGCATTTTGACAAGTGTAGACTCAGACCAGACTGTGCAGCCTCCTTTTAAGCTTAGAAACTCCAAATGCTGTTTGGTCAGTAGCTTAACAGTCATAGAATATTCAAGCGACTTGCAAAGGCCCTGATCAGACTGTGCACATGCACAGGCTGATCTGAGGCTTTGCTGGTCGCACACACCACATTGTTCGCGGCTCACTTATTATCTAACATGAATATATCGTCAGCAACATACTAATACCGGTGGACGCACACAGCTACAGCAAAGTTTAGAGAGGAGTGTCTCTTTTGTTTATTTGAGTTGATTTTGTTTGTTTGTGTTGATGTTTTGCACCGTAGTCAACATGTTTTAGTCATGTCGGGACGTTTTCCTGTCTTCCTACGTTAAACCAGTACTAAATTGAGGATAAAGTGCCTTATTAAGGACACTACACGGTGCCTCCAACGGGACTCGAACCAGCTACCCCTCTATCCCAAGTCAAGTACTCTACCACTGATCCACTGGCTAAACTCCGTTCAGAAATTCTGATGTAACGGTTTATCGAGGTTCCTGCTTTTATTTGTAATTTTAAGTCTAACATTACTATGAAAAAGTTAATTGTGTGGACCTCCCCTAATTTCTCCAAATGGTTCTGTACCAGTGCGAGCTTCTGGCTAAGCCCTGATATCTTGGGAAAAATCAAGGAATTCGGAAATGCGTCCCCAGACTAAGTCCAGTTGACGATGATTGCCACATAAAATACATCAATATTCATTGATACGTTTCAAAACTCTATGGTCTATTTAAAATATACTCCTCAAAATAATTAAAGGACCAAGATTTTAGAATGCGAGTATAATTAGCCCAAGCATTTAAATTCTGTAAAATTTGGCCCAAAGCTTTCTATTCTTTATGCCCATAAGTCAAGAATAATTTTTACTGATTTCCATGCCTAGTTCTGCCATAACTGTGTCTCAAATGCATATACCCTCAAAAACACACATTCAAAAGGCAGTGGGTGGGGTAAATAAATTCTTCTGTGGTCATTCGACCAGAATCAAAGTGACATCAAATTAAAATTTGTTTTAAACAGTTCAGCTTACATGCAAAAAAAATTCTTCAATCAGTTTCAATATACTGGGAAGCAAGACTTTTCATCTCTGACAATGGAGTTTTGACATTGTTTTGTTTTCTGAAAACAATGTGTGTACTTGGCCATCAAGAATCAGATTTTCAATCGTCATTCTTTGCCTTTGAGTGTTAGAAAGCTTTCCCGGCAAATTGTTTAAGGATTGTCACAGACAAACGCCAAAACCAGTTGTCTGAACCCATAGTCTGGCCATTACGCCACAGCCACAAAGGGCAATTTTCTCTCACAGGAAGAGGTGGATTGTATCGACGGGATTAAAACACCATACAATCATGTGAAAACAGAGATTTCAGCATCTAAAAGCATTTTTCGATCATTTCATGCAATTCTGTGGTCCATGGATCACACACAAAAAATGACATTCAAATGCATTCAGGTCAAGTTTTAAAATGACGAAAAATCCTTGTTAGTATCATTTTCAATCATTTTCTCATTGCCGTTTCACTT
Source organism: Loripinus fragilis (assembly GCA_964019695.1). NCBI lineage: Eukaryota > Metazoa > Mollusca > Bivalvia > Lucinida > Lucinidae > Loripinus > Loripinus fragilis. The sequence continues at coordinate 2,035 of CAXHUL010000156.1, forward strand.
GGCAATTGGGCGTCAAAGATGTCCGAAAAATTTAGGTTTGATTGTAAAATTGGTCTTCAAAATACGTTCTACGCAAAATGCATCAATGTTATAATTGATAGCATTGGTCCTTCAATTATTTTGAGGAGTATACAACACATCCTTTACTCGAATATTAAATGAATTGGAGGATGGGTAAGCTTATGATGATTTTTTTTCTGTTTTAGTTCATGAAAACGACCGCTCCCCACATCTACGTCTATACCCTAAAATACTACCTATTACATGTTAGTGCAAGGAGCGAAGGCGCTGAGATCTACAATTGTAATAATAAGGTTTTTTTTTTTTTAATTCTAGGCGCCTCCTTCACAGGCATTGTCAAGAATGTTCGTGTTCTGAGCCACCGTTGTGAAATCACATATGCTGGAACTGCTTCAAATTTGCCACCTGAAATACAGGTAGATCATATACATGAACACATGTAAACATGCATGTATTATGCAGCTGCTATTTGCTACCCCCCCCCCCCCCCCCTCCCTGCACTCAGGACCGGGGAATAACAAAGATATTGATGTTTCCCCTCTGCAAAGATCGGATATATGCCCTGCATTAAGGGGACATTTAAAATGTCGAACCCCTGGTAACAACACGTGCCTAGGGCTACCTCTGTTTTGGTGGGCTCAAAGTCTGACATATCCAAAGCACTGCACATCAACACATGCCCAGGAGTACGCTGTTTTGGTGTGCTCAAAGCCTGACACAGCCAAAGCACTGCTGACACTGACAAGAGTCCATAATTATATGCCACTGCTGTCACAGGTCTCATGAAACCATGGTTGCATAACTCAAATACCGATTGAACATATCCAAAATTGGTATCTCGTTTGGACTGCTTCCGTTACCATAGTAACAGAAAATATTTTCTCATCAAATGCATTGACCTGTTTTGTATAACCTTCTTGGCTATCGTAGAATCTCGAGCAGTACTGTGGGCGGACAGACAGACATACAGATAGACAGACATGCAGAGGGATGGAGGGTTAACCTTATAAAGAGTTGGCGTTATAGTATCTGCGTGTCACCGGTTGAGAAATAAAATGTATTTAATAACTTTGTTGTTTTATTAGTCTTTGCTCATGGCTTATGTGCCTAGATTTTTGACGATGGTTTGCTAAGCAAAACATGATCAGTATGGCATTCTACTGGTTTTTCTTCGCAAACAACATAGGGGGGGGGGGGTTGTAAAAAGCTTGATACTTTTATATCCATTTATTCTCTCTCCATTTCCCTCTGACTCTTCCCAGCAGGCACATGACGTCAAAACAACGTCGAATCAATATCGATGTGACGTATTGACGTCACATCGACGTTGATACGACGTTATTTTAAGGTTGTGTGCCTACTGGGTTGAACATGATGGAAATATTGTTCGCAGACCCGTTTTATTTACAACTGACTTTTCAGGCACTGAATTATTGCAAACTCATAGAACATCACGGTCACGTTTCTAGGTATACAGTGTGTAGTCACGCTTGATGATTTCCCACGAATTTCTCGACCACTCCCAAATATTATAATGAAACTGTCGGTGTTTCCATATTTGTTCATGAAGGGCGTTTCACGGATGTCAAATTATCTTAGTCTGTTAGTGCGTTTCTCAATTTCACGATTTTTCCCAAGATATCAGGGCTTTGCCAGGAGCTCGCACATGCACAGAACTAGTTGGAGAAATTAGAGGAGGTCTACACGATTAACTTTCTCATAGTGATGTAGGACCTAAAATTACAAATAAAAACAGGAACTTCGAAAAACCGTTACAACAGAATTTCTGAACGGAGTTTACATATTTATAATAACGACATTAATGTCAGCGTGCATGTTGATTTATTAGAATAATGCGCTATGACTTAACATTATTACATGCACGCCGTTTCATATCCGTTTATCATGTGTAAGACGTAAACAAAGTAGCACTTTTTTTCGAGATTCTGGCAAGTATATGCTGCTTTGCGTTTTAGAGGGTTTCTAATTAATGGTGGCACCGGCTAAGTGGTGCAGCATGAGATATCCCTTTCTGTGAGAATTACCTGTATGTATTGTCTTATGGTGTAACATTAAATGACACACCTAGCTCAGCGCCATCTCCGCTGGAGATGGTTGTGTCATTTAATAACTTTTTCTCAAAGGGTAAGATGCAAATACATGTTAGAGCGACGTTATAAGAAAATAATAGTTTTTGGCTGGAAAGTGATTACGCCACTCTCCATTTTCCTTTGAGACAGCTTAACGAATTTGTAAACGGCAACCCTTTGTACGATTATGGAAATGTTTATTTTTGTTCCAAATAAGCCCAGGTCAAACCCTATACACCGCAATATGTTACTTTGTTTTTTCAAAAGCTTGTATTAACAGCAACCAATCTGTTTCAATCATGGATTTTAAGAAAATTATACTCCTTAGAAATTATATCAAAGAAAAAATACTTTCCCAATAACCTTTTTCACTCTTTGCAAGCTGGTCATTGTTCATGCTTTTTTCACCGTCTGCTGACTTCTTTCAAAAAAGAAAGTCTTTCAGGAGCATTATTAGAGTGTCAAACGATTGGTTCTGGATCAGGACCGACGTTCTGTCGGTCATGATCTCACAGTATGTAAACTGAAATAAACATCCTGTACCCGTTCCTCCTAGCTCACGCCTTATACATTATGAATTACAGTACTCGTGCGTAACCAGTTGTCGGAAATCGTGATGTGAGAGTTGTTGGTACAGCTGTAATTGCGAGGGCCCAACTATTAAAGTTCATTTTTCCATAGATCTAAGTAACTGTTACAGTTACAACCATGTAATCATGTATACATGTGATTGCCACTTCCACTAAAACCGTGCAATCTGGCATTTAAGCTCGTTTTCGACACAGAACGGCTCTGATTGTGAGCAAGTCGTATTTTAACAAAGCAAAATGCAAAGGAGGAAACCGTTAAAATCATGGAATAAAACGGAATACAATAGATAAAATGGCTTTTCTTACCTTGCTCGAATGTGTATTGTCTGTATTGCTGACAATATAAATCGAAACGTGTACATGTACCTAAATACACGCATTTTCCGACTACTGGTTACGCATGAGTGCTGTTATTCATGTTATAAGGCGTGAGCTAGCGGAGGAACGGTACAGGATGTTTATTACAGTTTACATACTGTGGATCTGGGTCCAAACTGTTTGCAAAAATTATCATCAGACGACAAAAGTGGCCTGTAGCGCGACTTGATACAGCAGTGATCAAAATATAGGTGAGTATGACCAGGAAATACCACAAACATAGATCACTATCCGGCCGATGGCACCATCTCACACATTATTGTCCTAAACCTTGATCAGAAAGCCAAAATATTAAAAATGTAGTCTGTTGCGAAGTTCATAGAGTATTTTTCCATGTGACGATAATGTTCTTCAGTGAATAAAGCCATGCCATAAATAGAGATTATCAATTGTTCTATTTAAAATATGAGATTTATAAACCATGGTTGGTGGAAACAAGTGCGCAAACACGCATTTCTGAATGTGATTTTTCACCTCCAGGTGCTTATAGATCCCATTTTTTAAATAGAACGATTCAATAAACTGTATATTACACGTAGTCCCTTTGCACCGATTGAAGATGAGTACCACTACTGCATGTACATGCTATTAAATAGGCATTGATTTGTCATTAAAACACTATTAAAGTGAATAAATCCATTAATTATTGCCATTATTCTTTGTTGATCTTCTTTAAAGGTATCGTGTTATACAATGGAAATAGCATGATATTATGATGAATGCCATTAAAATAACCGTAAAGTCTGCTCCGACTGATATTTCAATTTTACCGTCATTAAAACCTGTCAATTCTTGTAAAAAAGTTGTTTTGATGCCCTATTAATGTGAATTAAATTAATTGTAAAACTTGTAAAAGATGTGTTTTACGTGTATACACCTTTTTGTGAACTTTACAGTGCTTTCTATGGAATTTCCCATAACAAACTGTTTGTCATTTTTCTTCCAAAATGATGGGAATTTTTATCAGATTATCTTGTCACATACTCTGCGCAGAAGTTCAAACAAATCACTGATTAAAGAATCAAATGTTAAATTATAATGATAAAGCTTTTTGCAAGTACAAAAGTTTACTATTGTTTTAATTGAAAAGGAGACCATTTCAAAGTAAACTTTAAGGCGCTGTCAAAACATAACTATACGTCAGAGACAAACATTTTGGCAGTATTTTAATGGGCAATCACTGGCCCTTAAAATGGCGTGTTCGAATTCTAGGTTTAAGCAGGATTCTGTTAGAAAAGGCTGATTTTGTGCTTTTGAAGAAATCACAGATAACGAAGATTATTATACCTAAGTTAGTGTTCATGAATTATGTAATGCCCAGGTCACACATTCACGGACTGGACGCCGGATTAGCCACGGATTTACATTCGTGGCAATCCGTATTGGTCCGTAGCTTTCCGTATTGCATCCGTAATCATACGTAGTAGTACTTAATCATACGTATGTTGTGCATCCGTATCGGACTACGGAATTTGGCATTTCCGGTATCATTCGTGCGATGTAATCCGTAGTAGAACCGGCGAGGTGATCCGTGAATGTGAGAGCTGGGCATTAGGGCGAGTACCAGCAGCTCATTACAATATATCATCTGGTTAAAATAAAAAAAAAACAGTTAAGATATATTCGGTAGTTTAAGTACAGCTCTTGCTAAGAACCATGCAAAACCTGCAAAAGGTGATACATCGCATGTTACAAAAATGAACATTTTTTGTTTTTCCCAATTGATTATGTCCTAAAATAAGTCAAATGACCCCTTCTACTGGTAAACGATTTTGTAGAAGAATGCTATCGATGGGTTAAAAATCATCATTTGAGATGAAATTCCCATAGGGTTCCATTATGAAAGTTGAAGTTAAATTTTCTCTCATGATGGTCCTGTTATTATTATGAAACTGGGTCTATTATATGGCAACAGCCTTTGTTTTCTTATTTCAAAATTCAAACCCGTGTGTTTTTTAGATTATCTATGGTAAAAAGGCTAAAATGCAGTTGTCATGGAGATACCTCCCTTAATATTTGGGTGAAATCGTCAATTTGAAACGAAAACATTATAATTTCTATAACTATTTTAAAATAATTTCTTTGATCTATGCTAAAAACAACAGTTTATTTTTCTAATTATTTGTAACACTGTAATATAGGTTTTAACTCCTTAATTATCCAAAAATTAAATTATTTTATATTACTCCTGATTTATTTAATGACGGATCCCTAACAAGTATGGCAGCTTTTTTAAAAGAGTATTTTTGTGGTGTACCAGTACTGGCTGGGTGGGTTTATGCTTTTTGTGGTTCTATGTCCAGGAACTCCGGAAGGCTAATATTTGTGACGCTTCCTACCCCGAGAGTTGATATAAATCAATCCCAAGGCAGGTTGCGCCCCAGTCTTCTGCTATAATACTTTATTTGGAATTAAGACTGGTTGTTCGGGGCCCCTTGTTTCCACACTCATAAGAGTGGGTCCCTCGGGGGTCCGACTGTAAATATAGAACGACAGCAAAACAGCATGTCGATATATCACTCCTGAGCTCCATGTCCGTGCGAGGGTTAACATAGCACAGTAACAGAGTCCAGGGGGAAGCGCTCCAGTTCTTAAGAAATATGTTTCAAATTTTGTGCAAAAATCAGTCAAAATAGGATTGACCTACTTGGACATCCTCCCAATAGAAGGCATCTCAAGCGGACCAATCAAATGATTTTGAAAAAATTTATCTCTTGGGCTTAATTGTCCATGTTTGGAAGATTTTTAAAGTAATTTATAAATAAAATAACTTGTTTTTTTCGGTCAAATATTAAAGAATGGGTGTTTTACTTTATATAAATTAGATTTATATAATGATTTTCAGTTTTTATAAGTTTAAAAAAAGATGGTCAAAATCGCCTTCTAGTGACTCGTTTTGTCTCTAGAAATCCGACCTTGACCCCGTGCGGACGTAAAAGAGAGCATTCACCGTATATAGTTACTTAAAAGACATCTTGTAAAAATAAGAAAAGTTTGAAATTTTGTCATCTGCTGACTACCAAAGTGGAAAAAACTTATTTTTTTGCAATTTAAGCTAATTTTTATTAAAATAATTATGTTTAAGATTATCTTTATGGTTTTCTGACTTATTAAAGTTTTTCATGCTAAATTACATGTTTAAATTTTTATTTTAATGTTTTAATATTCTATTTTGGCTATTTTCTTTGGACATTTCTACCTGTTGGTGTTTAAGGAGGTTTTAATTTAATGCATTGTTTCCATATTGTGATTATGTATTTAAAGATAGCTGTACAAATTTGATTTTGGATGCGAAGATCTAGATTTTTATCATTATTTCCCGTTTGAAAAAGATTTGAATTTAGCGTGATGTTGGGTGTGATGTTTTGAAGCTCTAAAAGTAGGGCGTTACGCTCAATATTATGGGTTATGCAAGTTTCAAAAATATGTTGAATTGTATTAGGACCAAGCCAGCAGTCTGCACATCTTGGAATTTTATTAAAAAAGCCATATTTATGATAATATTCTCCTGTTGGTAGAATTTTGTGCAAGAATTTAAATAATATGAGTCTTTCATCAGTTTTTCTGAAGGTGTCATACTTTTTCCATATTAGTTCCCAATTAGATGATGGAAATTTTATTGCTGTTGTTGGTGTGTGGTTTACGTTACTTATAATTATTTTATAAATAAGTTTTATATTAGGAATTCTCCAAATTTCGTCTTGTGATCTGTATTTTAAAATAGTTTTTCTGATAATTGAATGTTCTTCATAGTTTTCAAAGTTATGTAAATAAGTGTTTGTGGCTAGAGAATTATTGTAAAATCTGAGATTTAAGCCAAACCAATAAATGTATAGATTTGCCCAGGGTTGTGTGGGGTTAATTTCGATTTTGCGTATATTTTGAATAATTAAAGTTTCTTGTTTGTGTGAGATTGATGGAATCCAGAGTCCTCCTTGAGATGTATGCTTAATTAGGGTGTCTCTTTTTATTTTGTCTCGTCCATTCCATAAAAAGTTGAATATTATTGTGTTTATTTGTTTTAAATATTCTGGTTGAATTTCTACAAAATACATAGCATATTGTATTAAGCTTAGAATGTAAGTTTTGATTATTATTGTTTTTTCGAAAATATTAAAGTAAGAATTACTCCATTTATTCACTGCTTGTTTCATTTTTAAGATTTTCGGTTCTAAATTTTCTTTTATTTCATTTTCTCCAAAAATTACTCCATAAACTTTTATTTTATTTTTGAATAAGTTTTCTGGATTTGATTCTTTTAAATCATCCCGATTTCCAAAAGTTAAAATTTCAGTTTTATCCTGATTTATTTTTGATCCTGAATTTTCACTATATTTTTTGGTTTCTTTCTTCAGATTTGAAAAGGATTTTTTATTTTTTATAATAACTATAGTATCGTCTGCATGTTGAAGTGATTTTGTTTCTTTTTGAGTATTAGGGATGCTGATTCCTTGTATGTTAGGATTTGAGTTTATTTTGAAGATTGGAGGTTCTAGGCCTAAAGCATATAGGAACATGGATAAGGAGCATCCTTGTCTTACAGACCTTTTAATTTTGAAAGTGGATGTGAAGGTTCCGTTGACTAAAATTTTGGATTCTATATCAGTGTATAAGATACTGAACCATTTTATAAAATTATCAGGAAAATTAAATTTTTTGAGTACAATTTTTAAAAAATTATGTTCTATTCTATCAAAAGCTTTTTCTTGATCTAGAGAAATTATTGCATAGTTTTGGTCATTTTGTTTAATGTATTGAATGATTGTTTTTAAGTTTAATGCATTATTGATTATTGATTTATTGGGTCCGCAACTTTGAAAGTCATTGATAATGTTTGTTATATTTTGTTTTAGTCTGAGTGTAAAAGTTTTAGTTAGAATTTTGTAGTCCAGATTAAGTAAAGAAATGGGTCTCCAGTTCTTTATTTCATCTGGGCTACCTTTATTTTTGAAAATTAAAGTTATTATTCCTTATTTGAAATCAGGTGGAAGGAAGTTTTGAAAAAAGCTGTTATTGAATAATTCTGTTAATATTGGTGTTAATTGTGTTCGAAAAGTTTTATAAAATTCAGCTGTTAATCCATCTGATCCTGGGGATTTGTTTAAATTCATTTCTTTAATTGCATTATCAATTTCTTTTTCTGTTATAAAGGATCCTATGTTGTTTTTTTGATTGTCATTTAATGTTGGAGGTGAGAAATCCTCAAGATATTTATGAATATTAGTATCAGGTATATTTTGAGAATTGTATAAATTTTGATAAAAGTTCTGAATTTCATTTAAAATGTCCTTTTTTTCTGTATATTCAATATTGTTAGTTTTAATTTTGAAAATAAATTTTGAAATTCCTTTTTCAAATTCTTGTTTTCTATTTAGTTCCTTTCCTTTAGAATAAATCTTATTTAAAGTTTTGTTTTTAACTCTGACTAAATTCCCTGAATTTTGATAATTTTTGAGTTCTTCCTCTTTTTCCTTGATATTTTCGTGTAGTTCTTCTGATAAATTTTGTCGTTTTAAGTGTTGGCATGCTAGTATTTCATTTTTGCGTATTGCTGATAGGAAAGAACTGAATTTTTTTGAAGTTTTCTGGACTTTTTGTTTAAAATTTGTCCAATTTTGATGAGGTGTATTTAGCATTTTAGTGTCATTATATTCTTGAATTAAATTTAGAATTTCTTGTTTGTAAAATTCATTTTCAAGTAGTGAATTGTTCAATTTCCAATAATATTTGCCCCAAGGTTTAAATTTGTCTAAATTTATGTCTAAAAGTACTAATTTATGATCTGAGAAGGATTCTATATGTTGAATAGAGCTTATTTTAGGGTGAAAAAGTGCAGTTATATAAATTCTATCTATTCTGCTTCTTAAGTGTGTGAAATTAATTGTATTGTGAAGATTTTTAAAGGTGTCAATTAGTCCGAGAGTTTTGAAAGTACACATTTTTGTTATGGTTTTATCCTGAATGTTTGATCCTAAAAATCTGTCTTCATCATATTCTACAAAGTTAAAATCTCCCAAAATTATTAAATTTTGATTTTTTAATTTGGCAATATATTTGAAAAATTCTCTATAAAAAGGGGCTTTATGTTCTTTCCTTGCTGGAGCATATATATTAATAATGTGAAAAATTGTATCAGCATGAATGCTAATATGTAGAACACGATATTTAAGGGATGGTATTTCAATATTTATATTTTTGATTTGAAACCCATGCAAACCCCTCCCCAAGAAGATAGCTGTTCCGTTATAATTTGGTGTATCTGGTGCTGAAATAAAACCAAAGGTGTTAGTTGTTTTTTCTATAAAATTAAAGGATTCTTTTGTTACAATATGCGTTTCTTGAATACAAAGAATATCAAATTCATTTTGATTCATCAAATCAATGAGTCTGGTCTTCTTGTTTTCTAAACCATTAATATTGAGTGTAGCTATCTTCATGGTGAGCGGTTTGCGAGGGCATTTCTTTCAAAAATATATTTAAATTATCAAAAGACAAATTCCCAGGGGATAAGATTTTATTTTGAATGTAAAGTAGCACTGGTGTTAACATCAGTGCTAGTGAAGAGCATGCATCACACTCTATATTAGATTGTGATATACACATCCTCACATAAATCTGTAATTTAAAAGGATATGTTAGACAAGTGGAAAATATATGCATGAGCATTGATGTTGTTTTTTTAAGTATAAATATAAAGCTTTTAGTTGAACTTTTAAAACATCGCATGAAGTGTCGCGTTCTCAGTGAGAACCCAAGACTGGATGCATATGTAACTTGATTAAAAACATCATGCATAATCGTGAGTAGTGATGTCATTCTCCAAAAAATGTGGCTTTTAAATTCCTTTGTCAGTTCATATGATATATTGCCTCTCTTCTGGAGATGCAACATACAACATGACCATATCTGACCATAATAAATTGAATATAAACATGCTCGATTTATGAAAGTGAGCATTGATACCTTCTGATTTTTTGGCAACATTCCTTTGCATAGTTTGCCATATTCTCTATGGGGATCTACATTAAAACATAACCATAATTCAATATATAATATTGAATATGAAAATATTCCATGCATGAGCATGAACATTGATATCAAATTTTCGAAGATCATCAAGGAATTGCACCCCATGATGCTCCCTCTATGAAGGCACATCATAAACTGCAATCGTGAGATGATGTATGATATTCCATGGGAATATAAGTTAAAATAAGGCCATAATTCAATATATAATATTGGATATACAAATATTCTATGCATGAGCATGAATATTGATGTTGTTTTCCCATTTATTGTCAGATAGTTGCGCTCCATGCTGCCTTTTTTATAAAAATGCAACGCAAAGCACAACCGTGAGACAATATATATTATTTTATTTAGAAGTTTTTCATGTATTTCATGCATTGGCATGAATAATGATGTCATTCTTCCATGATTGTCAGATTTCGGACTATATAATGCCCTGTTCTCCCAATGGAAGTCCAGGTCAAGACATAGTTGTCTAAACTTTAGGCATGAGAGCATTAATGGATTTTTATGCATGAGCATGTGCATTAATGTCTTTTCCAATTCACCATAGAGCTTTTTGCTCTTTCTCTGAGAGTGCAACTCTAAGTTTATTTGTGGGGCACTATTTAGCATTTTGCTCGAAGTGTGCATGAGCATGAGCGTTGATGTCACTCTTTTGAATATGAATAGTACACCACATATTGTTCTGTATGCCCAATGGGAACACAGACCAACAAATGGTTGTAAAAGTATCATGTATATTAATGTCAGGAGTAATCTATGTATCAGTATGAGTATTGACATCATTCTTTTGAATATACCATGTAATGTTCTGTGTCCCCAATGGAGGCACAGACCATTATATAGTTGTATGGATATTATATATGTTAAAATTAAAAATATTTCATGCATATGCATGAGCATTAATGCTATATTTATCAAGGTAAGCGTTGATGTAAACATCAAAGCTGAAGGAGGTTTCTCCTCTTTTCTGGACGTTATATATATTGGATTGATCTTTTCAAGGATATTAATAAGATTATTGAGTGATCTCCATCTCCTATGGAGACACAGTCCACCCAATAATTGTAATAATTTTAGGGAATTATGTGTGTATTTATATGATGGTGTTCCTCTGATAGGGGGCATAAATTGTATGGTACTGCATAATGAGCTGTGCTCCCTTTGGGAGCACAGATCAAAAGGTCCCAAAGATTCAATCCTATGGATTCGTGTGGGGGTAAATAAGCAAGGCAAGACATTTGATTCCCAGCACCTAAAAATGTATTTAAACCCTATATCTGAGTGATGAAGTGAATCAACAGCTGCATCAATAGATAAAACTAAGATCAAACTGCTCTGAAAAGGATCCACAATGTGTGCTACAGAGACACTAAAACTGGATCTATAATGGTTGCAAGACTCGATCGCTAGCATACTGTTATATGGGTCTGCTAAGTCAATAGTTAATTTTGGCAAATACAAGTTTATGTATTGTCTAAAAATCGGCCCATCCCACCAGTACGGCATTCCTCTGGCGGGTGGACAGTAGCAACTCTTGAGTCTTATGCTTAGCCTTGACATAGCTCACCATTAAGGGGAGCGGCAAACTTAAACAAACGATAACAAAACTCCTTGCCCTTCCAAGCGGAATAAAAAACTTACACTTTCAGGAACAGTGGGGGTGACACTGTGCAGACAAATTGTCACGTCAATCCCCACAAGATTGAAACCTGTTTTAGAGCATTTCAAAAATTCAAACTAATTAATGCCCCATACCTTTACTTAACGCAGATAGGCGTAGGATAAGGGCGAGATACAGCCCGAATTCCTTTTTTGAAGCCAAAGTGGGTGCATAAAACTGGGTGTGCCGTGTGTGCTATATAGCCTATGCCTCGTGCGCAGGGACCGCGGCACACCGCCACAATAACGGAATAATGTATGTAGCTTTGACATAGCTTTTGGGTGCTCGAAAGAACTGTCTCATTGACGGGCGGAACATATTATTAAAAGTACAATGATTTAGGTATATGCAACAAACTGAAGCATTACTGTAATCATGCTGTTCGGTATGCTGTGAATAAATTCTTATCCAGCTTTTGGGTGCTCAAAAGAACAATTTCATTGGTAGGGAATAAAGAAAAATATTTCAATCACGCAATCTGATCTAGACGGACGGAGTGGCAGACAGACGGACGATCAAATATACCTGGTTTTTCCTTTCATATCCATCTGGATTTCATGTTCATGCCGCCGCTAATACAGTGTTAAGATACTTCATGATATCGTAGAGCTTGTCTTGTTAGAAACTCTGCCCTTTGCAGCTTTCAAAGACTGCGCGTTTCACTCGAAAAATTGCACAGCTTCAAGGATGATTGGTCGTTAATTGTGTATAATTGTACTGTTCGCGAAAATCGTATCACAGCTTTAGGATTATCTTTGTCGGGTACGATAGCAATTAAACAATGTGCCTGCAATCGCTTTTTGCTAACTATTGAAAGTGCAATGTGGCAAAGACAAAAAAAATACAAGTCCGTGGGTTGAGCCAGTTATTCAACAATGTGCTGGACAATGCACATACTACCAGACCCTGGGTCACTCCTTATAGGTGGGGCTCGGGGTCTGGCATCTGACTCTGAGACTCTGTGTCTAGGTGTCCGATACCGAACTCAAAGAATGCCCGGTACCAGACCCAGAGACACTGAGTATTATTTATTTATTTTATTTATCTTTTGCGTCAAACTTCAATATTCTAGATGTAGCCCCCTAACATACTCCTTAACAGGCCTGCCAAAAAACACATGCACAACTCATTAAACACAAAAATTCCGTTCTTCATGGCTTTTTCAGCTATGTCAAGACTTACCACAACGGGTTAGGGCGACCTCCAAGACACGGATTTATCAAAACTACATTTTCGATCGCCGAAAATAGGGTTTTCGATTGTCATAACGGTAGTATAGTAGAATGCAATTATAGTGTTATCGATCGCCAATATGAAACAGTGTGATTCTGTTCAACGTTCAACCAACAGTTAAGCAATAACGGTCATGGAAAGACTGGAGAAGCCAAGAATCAAACCAACAACCCCTGGTTTATAACCGAGTGGTTTATCCACTATGGGAGAAAAAATATCTTGAAATGTGCCTTTTCCTCCATTTCTTAGATTTTGAAAGTGGTTTAATACATATTCCTTAAATTTAATACAATTGCACACAAAATGCATGCATGCTTTTAAAGGACATCGGACAGTCTTAATGAAGGATTGCCCATAAAATGGCCGGATAAAAGTTTCAAAGAAAATGATTTTTTTCCATGAAAAAGATAGTAGGTTCAACTCTCGAATTTTCCACAAAAGTGTTTTTCTCATTGGACAAATAACAATTTAAAGATATGGGTAAAAACTCTGTTTTTGCTACACATATTCAACATATAGAAAATATCAAAAAAATTACTGAAGTGCTCCCCCGCCCCTCACCGTGGTCAAACTATTCATTTTGTTTACACTTGTACTTTAACATTTCACACATCATAGAAATTTTATGTTAAAATGTGTCATTTTTTCTGATTTCTTCTATTTTGAAAACGGTTGCTGTTACCTTAACACAATTGCACGCAAGAGAAGAAACAAAAACATGGGTTTCTTGCATTTTTGTTTAAGAACATACATTACTTTATTGGTTTTAAAACATCATTGTCTTACATTAGTATGGTCATGGGAGAAAAATTATGTTAAAATGTGCCATTTTTGCCGATTTCTTAGATTTTGAAAACGATTGCTGCTACCTTAACACAACTGCACGCAAGAGAAGAAAGAACACATGGGTTTCTTGCATTTTTGCTTAAGATCGTACATTACTTTATTGGTTTAAATACATCATTGTTTTACATTAGGATGGTCATGGGAGAAAAATTATGTTAAAATGTGCCATTTTGGCAGATTTCTTAGATTTTGAAAACGGTTGCTGCTACCTTAACACAATTGCACGCAAGAGAGGAAAAACACACGGGTTTCTGGCATTTTTGCTTAAGAACAGACATTACTTTATTGGTTCTAAAACATCACTGTCTTACATTAGGGTGTTCATGGGAGAAAAATTATGTTAAAATGTGCCCATTTTTGCAGATTTCTTAGATTTTGAAAATGGTTGCTGCTACCTTAACACAATTGCACGCAAGAGAAGAAAAACACATGGGTTTCTTGCATTTTTGCTTAAGAACAGACATTACTTTATTGGTTTCTAAAACATCATTGTCTTACATTAGGGTAGTCATAGGAGAAAAATTATGTTAAAATGTGCCCATTTTTGCCAATTTCTTAGATTTTGAAAACGTTTGCTGCTACCTTAACACAATTGCACGCAAGAGAGGAAAAACACATGGGTTTCTTGCATTTTTGCTTAAGGTTATACATTACTTTATTGGTTTAAATACATCATAGTCTTACATTAGGATGGTCATGGGAGAAAAAATATGTTAAAATGTGCCTTTTTTGCAGATTTCTTAGATTTTGAAAACGGTTGCTGCTACCTTAACACAATTGCATTTTAGAGAAGAAAAAACACACGGGTTTCTTCCATTTTTGTTTGAGAACATATATCACTTTATTGATTTAAATACATCATTGTCTTACATTAGGATGGTCATGGGAGAAAAATTATGTTAAAATGTGCCATTTTGGCAGATTTCTTAGATTTTGAAAACGGTTTTCTACCTTAACACAATTGCACGCAAGAGAAGAAAAAACACATGGGTTTCTTGCATTTTTGCTTAAGAACATACATTACTTTATTGGTTTAAATACATCATTGTCTTACATTAGGATGGTCATGGGAGAAAAATTATGTTTAAATGTGCCTTTTTGGTCGATTTCTAAGATTTTGAAAAGGGTTGCTGCTACCTTAACACAATTGCATGTTAGAGAAGAAAAAACACATGGGTTTCTTCCATTTTTGTTTGAGAACATACATCACTTTATTGATTTAAATACATCATTGTCTTACATTAGGATGGTCATGGGAGAAAAATTATGTTAAAATGTGCCATTTTGGCAGATTTCTTAGATTTTGAAAACGTTTGCTGCTACCTTAACACAATTGCACGCAAGAGAAGAAAAAACACATGGGTTTCTTGCATTTTTGCTTAAGAACATACGTTATTTTATTGGTTTAAATACATCATTGTCTTACATTAGGATGGTCATGGGAGAAAAATTATGTTTAAATGTGCCTTTTTGGTCGATTTCTAAGATTTTGAAAAGGGTTGCTGCTACCTTAACACAATTGCATGTTAGAGAAGAAAAAATACACGGGTTTCTTCCATTTTTGTTTGAGAACATATATCACTTTATTGATTTAAATACATCATTGTCTTACATTAGGATGGTCATGGGAGAAAAATTATCTTGAAATTTGCTGATTTTTCATAATTTTGCTAAAATCCAGATTATAAGTACCACACCTCCCAATACTAGTTTGAATTTCGTGTACGAGTTATCATAATACAATTGTTAGTATATCATTTATTAAAGCCAAGATCAATCTACAGAACTGATATACCAAATTAACTATTCTACTACCACGGCACAAACTCTTGGTAAATCAAAATAACCAAAAATCAGCTTTTTTTGTAGCATTTACACTAGAAAATGAGGTAAAATTGAAAATTTTTGGTTGCCATGGCAACGAGCTTCCAATCAAAGAAATATTGTACCAGTCTGTGTTTGGTGACAAGTACTACATGATAGGACACAAATTTACAATTTCTGTAACCATTGATGTATCGCCATTTGCATGGTGCTTAGCAAGAGCTGTACTTAATATGTAAAGTTACTTTTGGTTTTAAGTAGGGCCACAGGTTATTTCAAACAATATTATATTTCCTTCTCCCCAATCTAATTTTGTCTTAGCAAACAGTACAGACCCTGACTAGATCTTCACTGTTTACCAAAGTGTCCGTTTATGGGTATCTGGTCTCCAAATTGTTACGACTGACGTATGCTAAGAATCAGAATAAGAATTACTGGGTCCTATTTTGACCCACAACTAAATCAAATAATGGCTATCAAATAAAATGATTAAATTGGATAAATTTTCATTTTGAAATAATTTTGAATTTGCAAAACAAAAAATACCCTTTTTATACTGTAAGTAACTTTTGCTTTTTTTTCAGATTCCACATCTATCTACATCACTAGTTCATATATATTATAAGGCTATTGGGTCAATGTAAAGGCGACACCTCATGAATGCGTAATTAGGACTGATCTACCTTAGACATAGGTTAAAGCTGAAAATGATGCGGTGTTTTACTCGAAAATAACTGTATGATCTTGTGCCATAACACACAATGAAGTCACAAAACATAATATTTAACCCTTAAAACGCCAGCAAAATAAATACATCCGAAAATGTCCGTTTACATGTTAACATAAGTATAGAGACAAACAGTGTGGACCGAGATCAGTCTGATCTGGATCTACACTGTTTGTCGAAGAGGTTACAAAAGCATACAGCATTTTTGTGATGTGCGCTATAAGGGTAAATAAATGTGAGTTCAGTGTATATGGTAAGGATTTTCATGAAATGCACGCACGTTTGCGCGGCTTAAAGAACTTCTTAACTCTTTACCAAATCGATAGAAACTGATTTCTAGTTTTGGGCAATGAAATATGCGAACCACGCCCAGATATGAATATTAAAGTTACCGCCTTTACAGTGACATAAAAGCTCTTTATACAAAGAAGTATGAACAAAGTGAAAATGCTTTAATCCTTGTCACACTGAATATTTGTATGTATTGCATTCCTCCCATATTTTCAAGCTAATCCAGACAGAGATGCATACAAACCATTATGAAAGTTTCTTCTAAACCTCTTGTCAAACTATGAATTCACCATTCATATTCTTGAAGGATTATAAAGTTAATTGGCAAGTATAGAAACGATTTTAATATGTGTTTCTTTAACTTATCACAAGGTGTTGAAATGGCAATGAAGTTTGGTTAGGCTAGGGGTTGGTTGATAACTCCCTTGAATATTTGAGAAATGATTTTGTTGGTAGTTTCCTCTTATCTTCATCAAAATCTATGATCATAATCTCTTCACAATAGAACCTGGACAAATATTTTATTTCCAAGGGGTTCCTTGTATGGTCACATGTGAAGTACTTATTACACTTGTTTTGTAAATCAATCACTGATGAAGATTGAAATGAAGATAAATGAAATCAGCTCTAAGGTTCTTTCAAAGGTTAAGAGTCAGCTTTCCTATCCAGCATTGAAATTGAAAAGAATATTGGACGATTATTAAGAGATTTGGAAGAAACTTTCATAATGGTTTGTATGGATCTCTCCCTGGATTCGCTGTAATACAGCGAACCAGCAGTATTCCAGTTCTGAG
>CAXHUL010000157.1:0-38791 GCA_964019695.1 Loripinus fragilis
CTCCATCTTCCCTTGATATGCCAGCATAAGGGATTAATAAGGGCATTTGTGTATGGGAAAAGTAACAAAACCTCACCCATATACTTACTTGAGAAGGTTATTTATACTGTTTGTTCCTCTGTCTACCACTCTAAGAACCTCTCCTGTCTTTCTCTTCAAATGCCAGCTTAATGACAGACTGAAATGAAATGGGATAATAGACACCAATGTCCTACTGAATCTGGATTTATCTTCTTTTTTAAAAAAAACCCTGTAGATCCATAATAGCTGGCTTCTGATGAAGCCAGCTAATATGGGTCATTTCTGTTTTTAAGTCAAGCCACTGGTACATTCAATCTGCATGTTATCTCATTAAGGTGGACAGAATATGAGCAACGGCTAAATTATTTTTGCCAGAACTGATCTATCTAATCTACAAATTATACTTTCTATGTAAATTACAGAAATAAACATGTATTTCATAATCATAATCAGATTTTTGATTAACGTGCAGGTGCAGGGGCATCATCCACATCAGTGGGCCCCTTTCAAGGTAACTGGCTAGCTGCACGCATATCAGATCTCACACCTGATCTCCAGGTGCTCTTTTCTTGAGGGTCAACTGTGGTGAGCTTCCGCTCATGGCAGTCTTTCTCTGTCAGTTTCTCCCATGTTTGCTTGGGCCTCCCTGCCCCCCGCTTGCCTTCAATCTGTATATCATATGCTGTTCTGATTGCACCACTTGAACGCTCCACATGCCCAAACCAGCGAAGCCTTCTGTCTCTCAAAATGTGGTCGAGGTCATGAAGCTGAAGCTTTGCCAGTAGTTCGCTTGACCTTACCTTGGCCACATCCTCTGGCTTGATACTGCAGATCTGTCTGATCATGTCCCTATCATTGCGTTGCAAGCACTGCAGGTTCGTCTTGGTAAGTGGCCAAGTTTCACTGGCATGGAGCATGGCGCTCTGCACGCAAGAGCTGTACACATGGCCACGGGTCTTGTAAGAGAGTTGGCGGGATGTGAGAACTGATAGTAGCTCCCTGAACTTCTTCCAGGCAGTTTTCACACGAGTATAGACCACCATTTCACAGCCTCCACCAGCAGGAAGAATGTCACCCAGGTAGCAGAAGGAAGCTACCACCTCCAGCTTATCAGGTCAGACCTGGACTTCACTCTGTGGTCTGCCGTCAATAGGGAGGGCATTTCACATGCACCATGCACACCTATAATCAGGATTTGGTCTTTGTAGCCAGCTGCATTTCTTATGCACCCAAAGTTTGCAGCCATTGCAGTAAATGCTGTTGTTGCCTACTCCTGTAAGACAGACAGCGCATGGGTATTCGCCTGAACTCTGCAAGAGGTCCAGGCCTGTACCACAGATCATGGCCTTTGTCTTTCCTGCATTTACCCTCAATCCCTTCTTCTCCATGGCTTCTTTCCATATCAAGAGCCTCCTGACACATTCCTCTAGGGAGTCAGCAATGATGACAAGATCATCTGCATATAGGTACTCCCAGGGAACACCAGCCCGAAACTCACGTGACAAGGCCTCCAGCACAATGATGAAGAGCAAGGGACTGAGTACGGATCCCTGATGGACCCCGACCTTCACCTCAAACTCTTTGCTGAAACCCTCGCCAACACGAACCCAGCTTCGTGCATAAGCGTACATTCCCTGGACTAACCGCACAATCCATTCCTCAACACCTAGCTTTCTCAGAGCCCACCAGATAACCTTCCGAGGGACACGGTCAAATGCTTTCTCTAGGTCCACGAAGGCCATATAAAGCCTCTTGTTCACTGCTAGGTATTTCTCCTGCAGCTACTGGACCACAAAGATTGCATCTGTAGTGCCTCTTCCTGGGACAAAGCCAAACTGGGAGTCGTCAATAGACACCACCTGTGTTATGAGACCATCGAAAATCCTCTCTAGGATCTTCATGGCCTGCTCGGTCAGCTTGAGGCCTCGATAGTTGCCTCTATCCAAAGCATCACCCTTGCCCTTGTAAAGGCAGACAATGAAACTTTCCTCCCAGTCAGTTGGGACCTTGCCATCACGTATAATTGCAGTTGCAAGATCTCGGATCATGGTGGCACCTGTATCACCTGCTGCCTTGATCATCTCCACCACTATGCCTGATGGACCTGCAGTATTGCCCGACTTCCATCTTTGAGATGGCCTTCTTCACCATGTCAATAGTGATTGGGATAGGCGGGCCTTCTAACAGAGGTTCATTGGACAGGTGATCAGGGTCCCAGTCAAATTCAACGTTGAGATGCCTTTCATAATGTTCAGCCCACACATTCTGCTTTGTCTCCTCGCTCATTGATATTTCCCCAGTGTCATTCTTCACTGGCTTGTCACCTACAACATCAACATTCTCTTTCCTCATCTGGTTGGCGAGGCGGAAGATATCAGACGACTTGTGGTCAAGGCCCACATAGACCACCTTGTCTGCTTCGTGGCATGCATGGTGCACCACACATCTGGAGATGCGCTTGGCAGTGTTATATGATGCCCATGTGCATTTGCCAGCCTTCCATGCTTTGAAAGCTTTGCGCTTGGCTGTGATGGCATCATCTACTTCCTTATTCCACTACCAAGTTTCACGTCGCCATCGGTGGGGCTTTGTTGTGCCCCACACCTCCTCTGTTGTCTTCAGCAAACCTGTCTTGAGTTTTGCCCAGACTTCCTCAGTAGTAGAAGCAGCTTCAGTTTCCACAGCGGGCACACGTGCCTTGAAGGCTTCCTGGAATCGGCTACATGTTTGAGGATCTCTGAGCTTCCACACTTTTGGACGTAGGGTGAATTTGCGCTTGATTTGGGGTGGCATATCAATCATCATGTCGCACACAAGGAGCTGATGCTGCAGAGCAACCTCCTCTCCAGGAATCACCTTCACATCCATAACAAGTTCGCGCAGGCTCTTTGGAAATAACATGAAGTCTATCTGGGTTGCTGTATTACCGGACCTGTATGTGATGAGGTGACTGTCACCTTTCTTGAAACAAGTGTTACCGAGTAACAGGTCATATGCTAGTGCATATTCCAGGATCCTCTTACCCTCACTATCAGGATCTGGCTTGTCATACCCATAGCCTCTATGAATTTCTTTGTAACCGTAGCCTGTACTGCCTACATGGCCATTCCAATCACCACATGGGATGAGGAATTCCGATGCTGGGAGACAGAAGACAAAGCATCCGCTGGCTGACTATGATCTTCACCAGGATGATCCGGTCGGAGACTCGCTTGACCTCGAATACCTTCTCTATCCACTTCTCCGCCACAAACACTCCAACACCAACAGTACCCTTGCTGTTTCCAGACCAGAACAGTTTGTATCTTGAGTCTTTGCCCGTAATTATGCGGCAATGACCACCCCGGTATCTGGTCTTTTGGACACAACAAAGGTCTACTTTTCTACGAGATAGTGTTTCCACCACCTCACAGACCCTCCCTTTTAGAGTGTTCACATTAAGAGTGCCCACCCTGAAATTTCTCAGATGCTTGCTGGATTTGCCGCAATGGCCCGACCCTGCCCCCCACACCTGAGAGGGGGCCAAGCCGGAGAAGCCACTGACAGAAATCTGGTTTCTGCCAGCATCGTCTAACGTGACTACATTTGTTGATACTGCCATGTTTGTTTTTGGAACTAAGATTTTTCTGGGAACGCCTGTTCTAGCTGACATTTTAAATTTGAATTTTATAAATATTTTTGAGAAAAAAAAATCAATTTTGAATCATTAAGAATAGAAGAATCAATTTTCTTGTTATGTAATAACATATATCTGTTGTTGCATACTTTTTAAATCTAATCATATTTACTGGATCAGAGTTTATAAAAGAATAACCTATGCACTAGTGATATACTTAAATATTTTAACCCATGAATTTATTTGTTCAGACAATGAGTAAATTTTATTGACGAGAGTGTCTTGTGATAGGATCTTACGTTCCTGAAAAATAATGGCTGCTGTCTGCATTATTGATCTTAATGATAATCTGGCTAACTCCGCTCTACATCCAGTGTTTGCGGCCATGTAATGTACACCAAGGATCTCTTTGATGAATTTCATATGCATATATATTCGAATGGTTCAGTCATTAAAAGTTGTCCCTAAACCCCAACTCTCACTGCAGTATAGAATGACAGTGACAACTAAAGGGTCAAATAATTATTCTGGTAATTTTGTTTTCTTTGTTTGATTTGATTCTTTACGTCCCATAAACATTCTTTCAGTTTGGAGAAGAACTATATAAGCTACATGCTTCCGTTCTAATCCTCATCTTATTGTTTCAATATGTATTTACATGTCGAATTAATTGGAACTAGAAATGCGTCCATGGGACACAGATGCCCCCGCTATTGCCAAATTTGTATAAATAGGGAATTGTCATTAACAAAGGGCAATAGCTCCTGAAGGCATGATGCGATATGGGCCATTCTGAAACTTGAAGAAGACATTTTAGTACTTAATAATGTGACCAAGTTTCATAGAATTATTATCAAAACTATTCATGTTAGAGAGCAACCCATCAATCTATTCAACCGATGATTTTTCATAAACTAAGGGCAATAACTCCTTAAAGCATGGTGCCATATAGACCATTATCAAACTTGAAGAAGACATCATGGTACTAAACAATGTGACAAAGTTTCATAAAATTCTGATCAAAACTAGAGCTGACATCGTTTAAAACGGTGAATTATCATAAACAAAGGGCCATAACTACTGATAACATGGTGCGATATGGACCATTATTGAACTTGAAGAAGACATCACAGAACTTAAAAATGTGACCAAGTTTCATAAAATTCTGATAAAAAATATTTGACTAAGAGAGTGGACATTATTTAAAATGGTGACTTTTCATAAACAAAGGGCCACAACTACAGAAAGCATGGTGCGATATGGACCATTATCAAAATTGAAGAAAACATAATAATACTAAACAATGTGACCAAGTTTCATAAAATTCTGAAGAAAAAAATATTCAAGTTAGAGAGCAGACATCGTTTAAAACAGTGAATTTTCATAAACAAAGGGCCATAACTACTAAAAGCATGGTGTGATATGGACCATTATAGAACTTGAAGAAGACATTAAGGTACTAAACAATGTGACAAAGTTTCATAAAATTCTGATCCAAACTATTCGGCTTAGAGAGCGGACGTCGTTTCAAATGGTGAATTTTCATAAACAAAGGGCCATAACTACTGATAACATGGTGCAATATGGACCATTATCGTACTTGAAGAAGACATTAAGGTACTAAACAATGTGACTAAGTTTCATAAAATTCTGATCAAAAGTATTTGAGTTAGAGAGCGGACATCATTTAAAACGGTGAATTTTCATAAACAAAGGGCCATAACTACTAAAAGCATGGTGTGATATGGACCATTATAAATCTTGAGAAGACATTATGGTACTAAACAATGTGACAAAGTTTCATAAAATTCTGATCAAAACTATTCGACTTAGAGAGGGGACATCGTTTCAAATGGTGAATTTTCATAAACAAAGGGCCATAACTACTGATAACATGGTGCAATATGGACCATTATCGTACTTGAAGAAGACATTAAGGTACTGAACAATGTGACTAAGTTTCATAAAATTCTGATCAAAAGTATTCGAGTTAGAGAGCGGAAATTGTTAAAAATGGTGAATTTGCATAAACAAAGGGCCATAACTACTGAAAGCCTCGTGCGATATGGACCATTATCAAACTTGATAAAGACATTATAATACTAAACAATATGACCAAGTTTCATAAAATTTTCAGAAAAATATTTTAGTTAGAGAGCAGACATTGTTTAAAACGGTGAATTTTCATAAACAAATGGCCAGAACTAATGAAAACATGGTGCGATATGGACCATTATTAAACTTGAAGAAGACATTATGTTAGTAAACAATGTGACCGAGTTTCATAAATTTCTGATCAAAAGTATTCGATTAAGAGAGCGGACGTGGTCGGGACGTACATACGTACGTACGTAAAGTACGGACGGACGGACAGGGGTAACACTTAATGCCCTGGCCATTATCATGGTGAGGGACGGACAGGGGTAACACTTAATGCCCCGGCCATTATCATGGCGGGGGCATAATAAAATATGTTTAAACCAATCTTTCAGTTAAACGGACGGTTGAACCAGTACTAAGCTAGGATAAATGTGTCTTGCTCAAGGACCACAAGGCAATGACGTCGGTGAGGCTCGAACCCGTGGGCCCTCAGTCTCGAGTCAAGCACTCTACCACTGAGCCACTGCACTCCCTAATTATTCTGGTAAGCTACAAGGATAATCCAGCCTAACAGATTTTTAAATTTTGAAATTTCAGAATACTCAAAAGTCACACCTAAGGAACAGTATGATTTAACTGTTTCTTGAACATAATCTGTATTTAAATGCATTTACCATTAGAATTTTTTATTTTTCATGTTTATCGTCTAATTTCCAGTCAATACAAAATTCGTTCAGAACATCTAAAGATGACATTACAAAGAAATAATCAAGGCCCAGCATGACTTTCTTTGCTTTGATTCTTTACATCCCAGACAACAGTTATGTCAGGACGGGTCTTCATGGGTTCAGCCAGTACTAAGCAAGGATTAACGTGTCTTGTTTAAGGAAACAATGCAGTGACGCCGGTGAGGCTGGAATCCGCAACCTCTCTGTCTCTAGTCAAGCACTCTACCACAGAGCCACTGTGCTCCCAGCCCAGAATGACAAGTTACTGATGTTTTGTATACCTGTGTAGATGTTCAAAAAGTTTTACTTGGATTCGCCTTGTGGTATACTGCTGGACTGGTATCCATAGAAATGATCGAGCATTGTTTAAAAATCCTGTTCCACCTAAAAATTATACATAGAAGATGTATGTACACAGGCCGACATATAGGAGTCTTAAAGCCAATGTTCACTTGAGCATCAAAAAACATGCTTAACCCTTTGTATACTGGAGACCCCTGAAGAAGTATTTTGGCAAACAGTGAAGACCCAGATGAAATGCCACAAAATGCGGCATTTCATCAGGGCCTGCACTGTTTGCTATCATAAATACAATCTTTAGGGACAGACGTACATAATTATCTTAAAATTTCTACCTGTGACCCCTTAAGATATATAATGAACAATTCCATACTTAATGTGGGAAAATCCATCAGAATACAAAGGGTTAAACAGGAAGATATAGTAATTCCCTATTTTATGCTCAAACATTTGCTTGACATATGAATACAGAACTGTTAAATGTTGCCATAGTAACAGGAAATGCGGACTTCTGGGTTTGCAAACAGGTGAAGCTAAATCCAAACAAGGCAGCTACAGAGACTAGCTAAACTATAGAAATGTTGCATCAGGGTTCGCGCTACCGATTGCCATTGTCGCAAAATGCAAAGAAATAATAAATTTGGCGCAAAAATATAAACTTGGCGACAACTATTGGCAAAAGAAAAAACGCAGGCGAAAATTTTTATCTGGCATCTGAACATCTCCTCCGGCTTAAAATCATTGCCTCGTGCCGCTTAATGGTCATTAATGTATATCTTAATTGTCAATTAACGCACCAATTATCTACCACACAATTCGGTAACTGATTGAGTCAAAAAGTGGACACGCGCTGTAAGCCTGCGGCGATCGGCACGCACTTTTAACAGCTGCTGCCGGTAACGGTCAGAATGACAGAACATAATATACATGGTGTCATACTGTGCATGAAATAAATTGCACCATCACCATGACATCTTTGCTTATTGTGGTCAGTGATAATAGTCATTAGCTTTCTGAATCCGTAACTTTTAACACGGATTCTAAATCATGTTGAAAAGACCGCAACATCGCCGTCCGCGAGAAGAAAAAAATCAAGGATCACTTTCAAGCTCACTTTCCATCAAGCATAATGAGAAAGGGGAAAGATTTGCATGTTGTTCACTGTGCCATTCTTTCATCTGACAGCATCACCCACCAGACATTACCAGGCATGCGAAAGGATCCGCGCATTTCGCAAAATGCCAACAGTAGCAAGACAACACCGAAAATTGCTTCTCTCTTCAAGACAGAGTAACGCACACTGTTCAAAGTGCTTTTCTCGACAGTCTCAGATACTTGAACCTATGTGTTCTAAACAGAAACCTTTATTTATAAGGTAGATGATGTTATGGTTTTCTTAAATCTGTTTTGTCAGAAATGATCGTTAAAATGCAATTGTGCTCTCCCCTAACATTTTTGAGTTAGCTCCCTTGTTGCAATATATTAAGCAAACTTACAATTCAATGGAATTATTCGTTTTATTTAACATATATTTTCCAAATTTAAACATTTTTAATCAAGGTATTTTATAATTTTATATTCTAGCGAGAATAACATTGATTGCAAACTTCTAATCACTAAAACCAAAGAGCAAAAAAGCAGCAGAAAAATTAATATTGGCATCATATATAATATCCATTGTGTCGTATTATGTTAATGTTAAAAAATACCTTACTCACGTTCAAGTCTATAAAGAAGCCCCCGTGGTGTAGTGGATAAGCGCTATGCCTTGTAAACCAGGGGTCGCAGGTTCGATTCCCGGCTTCTCCATAAAAAAACACTTTCGGTTGAGCCTTCGGGAGTTCCCGTCATATAATAAACACACAAATCATAAACCCTCCCGGCCCAGTACTGGTTTCTACCCATGGAAAAGCCACAAAAAACGTTCAAGTCTATAAACTGAATGGAGGTTTTCCCATATACTGTGGAAAGACCAAGATTAGTCTCATCACTATCAACTGTCATAATAATTCTTTTTTGCTGACACCATCATTCATGTGCAAATTACAATGATCAACATCAGTGAAGTTTAGCTGTTAAAAGAGTTGAACGGTTGATTAATCTTTTTCATTCTGAATACTTGCAAACAGGTACTTTGGCAAACAGAGAACACCCAAAGAGTGGCATTTCACCAGTGTTTGCCCTGTTTGTTAAGAAAATTAACAATCTTCAGGTACAAATAGACATCAATTTAAAGACTGTCAACTGCTTTAAATACAAAATGGACTACCCCATAGTTATTGTATCAATGTGTATAGAATAATCCACCAGAATTAAGGGGGTTAAAGACAGAAGACTTTTTTTTGCAAAGAATGTCCAAAAACCTGGCTTCTTTTTTTGGCAAAAAATGGCCAAAAATCTGGCTCTAAGTTTAAGAAAATGGCACAAAAAAAATCTGATTGGCGAAAATGCTGGCGAAAGAAAAATAAATCCTAGCGCAAACCCTGTGCATGTATCATCACAATCATGTCTAGATATTATACTTACCAGAGATGGAAAAAAGTATTGATCAAACTGGCTTGTGCCTCATGGGGGCTATTCTCATAATATATTAGTCTGGTTCCCTCCCATAGATCTACCTATATAGGCCCTAAGGGTCAGGTATAATATAGGCGGTCAAGATTTTGACCATCAATGCGAATCTCGGAATGGGCGTAGTAATGTAAGGGAAGTAACTCTAAACTGTGCAAAATGACAGGGATGATTGAGTGGGCGATTCGTGAAAGCTTTAGATACAAGAAGATTAGCCAAATTTGAGGCAGGTATCCAGTAAAACAATGTGTTATTTCCCCGAAAACTCGCTTTGCTTTAATGATTAAAATTAACAATATATCATAACTGCCCAACAGTTTGTAACCCATGCTAAACTTGAAACGTAACAGGCCATTTCATTGGTCGATCAATACACTAATTACAGCCAATGATACAATAGGGGAGACCTGTTGTCGAATTGAATCGATAAAAGGGCACCAGTTTAATAATATATATAATGATTACTCACAATACACAGGTATCTTTATTTCATAGAAGACCAAAATACTATCCCCATAAAATATGTCATCCAGCCTCCTGATCCGGTACTTCAAGTAACTTTCAGTGACTCAAACTACCCCTACCTCAAACCATTTTTGACAATACCAAAGGTGATCATTGAAGTCTGAGCTGTCATTTGATATCTTTGAATACTACAAATTTGGTCATGTGAGCTGAATTTGACTATTTAACCAATTTTAGTCAAATGGAATTCACCATTCTTACCAATTGTATAAGTCCATTTTCGTTTTAAGGGCTGTTGGGTGGTATTTTAAATTTTTATCTTAAATTTAATAGAACATACTGTAAGCAAACAGTGGAGACCCTGATCAGACGCCATGTTCTGGGGCGTCTGATCTGGGTCTGCACTGTTTTGCCTATATCCCACAAAAAGGACTCTAGACTTATATGGGTTAACCCTATTGCTCTTCAACAGGCCAAAACTCAATAGAGTTTTGGCCAGTTTGAGTGCTATAGGGTTAACCAAAGCCCCTGAGCTAAATATAGAAAACCTTACCTCCACCACCACATCCCTTCAAGAAGAGTAGGAATGAGTAGATAAGAATATAGTCCCATCTAAATATAGAACATCAAAACCTTACCTCCACCACCACATCCCTTCAAGAAGAGTAGGAATGAGTAGATAAGAATATAGTCCCATCTAAATGCAGGACCTGTGACACCTTGGTCATTGTTAACTGTATCTCCTGCTCCTGGTTCACTGTAAACTGTAGCTTCTTGTTCACTGTTAACTGCTTCTTTGCTAGTGTATGTCAGACTGTTTACTGGAAAGATACAAGACCTGTGAAAATTGAAACAGATTTTGCCTAAAAATGTCTTGCTTCAGGGTTCCCAAACCATCAATCGAAATTAAATCAAAAACAAAAAGGCATACAGACTTACATGGTACCTGGGAAGTACCTAGGCAAAAACAATATAAATCACAGGCCAGCAGTTTCTAAGAGTTGCTAAGAGAACAAGAAATGAGTGTTTTTGTGATCAATTTTTAAAATATTGTACTGTGCATCAACTTTTGATAGCTGCAAAGCTTAAGAGTAATTGATAATGAGTCATAAATAAAAATAATAGTGCATGAGATTTCCAACAATGTGGTGTGTGCTACCAGCAAAGCCTCGGATCAGCCTGGGCATACGCGCAGGCTGATCAGAGCCTTTGCTAGTCGCTTGAGTATTCTATGACTCTTATGCTACTGACTGAACACCATTTGGAGTTTCTAAACTTCATAGGAGGCTGCAGAGGCTCGTCAGAGTCTACACTTGTCAAAATACCACATTGTTGGAAATCTCATGCACTGGCTCATATCATGACAATCTAGAAAGGGAGATTTAATAGAATAAGAGTGGGTATAACAGAAACGCCGAATCAGGCGTATTTTTACGCCAACTTTTGTTTTTGTACGCATACTTTTCCTGCTGGGGATTCTAATTTACGCCAATTTTTTTCCTGCTGACGCGTCTCAAACTCCTTAAAAACACCTGAAGACGACAGCGGGAGTCCAAATTTGGCTTCCGCCACAAAAGATCTGAAGATCTCCGCTAATCCGATGCCCCAGGGTTTGTCATAAAATGTCCAGTCGGCTGCAGTAGTAGTGATCTCATTTAGCTCTCGGCCAATCAGAATATCCCACAGCGACTGCGTATTTCTTGACAGGACAATAATTTGAGAAGAACGTGGTCGATTGGTTTTAACTTTTCCGAGTGCTTGTAAAGATAAATGATAGTCGCGCATTCGTGACTGTCTGTCTCAATCAAATCTTGAAATGTTTCTTACTTTTTTGAATACATGAACTCGCTTCCACAGCTTGAGTTCCACAGATGGTTGATAAAATAAAAATAAGATTTGCTGAAGACATCGGTAAACCAAACAGGATTAACGTCCGATAAGGCAACGTTCCGAATGAAGCGTCATTAGCAACAAATGAGTGATGCCATCAATTATCGGTGTTGTTTTTTTTCCCACCCGAATAAACTATTCTGCAAACAAATAACTTCCAGCAAGAAAACCCGTTCATTTTAAACCATTGAAATCATCTCGCACGTAGGTAGGAAATCAAAATAATCATTTTAATTTTGGAACAATCGCCGTAGACTAGGTGCGCAAAAAGCACTCGCATGAAAATAATTATAAATGATTGAACTAGTCTAAGATCTATACATCTGCAAAAGATATCTCCGTCTGTCTGTCCGTTCGTCTGTCTGTCTGATTGTAAATGAATAAAACAACTACATATATATCTATAGATCTAGTATAAGCTTTTCCTTTTTAAGGCCAAACATAAAAACATGTGTTTCATAATACATGAAATTTTAAAATATGAAAATATGTTTATTTTGATGGAGAAGATGGGAAAACAATATAGCCAAACCCCTTTGAAATCCCCAACAATGTTTAGAAAATATTGTGTAGGGGTTGGCGAAGAGGGGGATTTAGGGTAACCTGATACAACTTTTATTTTTGGTCTAAAATCTTTTTTGTTCACAGCTAGTCCTCACAAGGATTTTGAAATTGCCATTTTGCAGGATAAAAGATATTACATCCGTTAATAAAACTTTTCATATTTTGGCTAAAACTAATAAAAGCACCGCAAGCATTGCATAATACCCCGCCACTGCTGGGGGCACCAAAAGTTATTTTGTGAGATATATAATACCTAAATAGCAACAGAACTGAGATAGACAGTGATATGACGTCCTAAGTCACGATATGTAACCTTTGATGGTCAACATATCTGTGAAGTTTCATTTAGATATTTCATATAGTAAAGGAACTACAGGTCAAAAACATTTTCCAGATTAATCAAGGGCGGATAACTCATGAACTGGAAAGGTAAGAGTGACGGTCCTTCGTTGTAATATGTAACCTTTGCTGTTCAACATATCTGTGAAGTTTCATTCAGATATCATAAACAGTAAAAGAATAACAGGCCAGAAACCATTTTTAAAGGGAGAAAGGGCAGAAACTCCATCGAAAATGGTCGGATTTTGCCCATTAACAATCCCATACCACTCATCCCCAATAACAATATGTATGCAAAATTTGAAAAAATTCTGTGCATAAATACTCAAGTTATCGATCGGACACAGTGAGCACGGACGGATGAAATGAACTACAGGTCAAAAACCAATTCTCAGATCAATTAAGGGTGGATAACTCACAATCTGGAAAGGTAAGAGTGACAATCCTTACCCACAATATGCAACCTTTGATGGTCAACATATCTGTGAAGTTTCATTCAGATACTCCATATAGTAAATGAACTACAGGTCAAAAACCATTTTTCAGATCAATCAAGGGCGGATAACTCATGAACTGGAAAGGTAAGGGTGACGGTCCTTACTAAAAATATGTAACCTTTGATGTTCAACATATCTGTGAAGTTTCATTCAGATATTCCATATAGTAAAAGAAACTACAGGCCAAAAACCAATTCTCAGATCAATCAAGGGTGGATAACTCACAATCTGGAAAGGTAAGAGTGACAATCCTTAGTCACAATATGTAACCTTTAATGATCAACATATCTGTGAAGTTTCATTCAGATATTCCATATAGTAAATGAACTACAGGTCAAAAACCATTTTTCAGATCAATCAAGGGCAGATAACTCATGAACTGGAAAGGTAAGAGTGATGGTTCTTTGTCACAGTATGTAACCTTTGATGTGAAACATATCTGTAAAGTTTCATTTAAATATTCCACATAGTAAAGTAACTACGGGTAAAAAATATTTTTTAATTCAATCAAGGTCAGATAACTCACAAACAGGAAAGGTAAGAGTGACGGTTCTTAGTCACAATATGTTACCTTTGATATGAAACATATCTGTGAAGTTATATTCAGATATTCCGTATAGTAAAGGAACAATATGTCAAAAACCTTTTTTCAGACCTATCAAGGGCGGATAACTCACAAACTGGGAAGGTCAGAGTGACGGTTCTTAGTCACAATATGTAACCTTTGATGTGCAACATATCTGTGAAGTTTCATTCAGATATCATGAACAGTAAAGGAATAACAGGCCAGAAACAATTTTTCCAATACGAAAAAGGGCAGTAACTCCGTTAAAAATGGACGGATTTTGCCCATTAACAATCCCATACCACTCATTGCCGATAACAATATGTATGCAAAATTTGAAAAAATTCGGTGAATAAATACTCAAGTTATCGATCGGAAATGGTGAGCACGGACGGACGGACGGACGGACGGACAGACACCGAAAGGTATAACATAATACCCCGACACTAAAGTGTGGCGGGGTATTAAAACTCCAACTTTTCCAGGTCAAACTCCAATTTTTCAATTTTGACCCCAACTTTTTCCAGGGGTGGAATCTATGAATCCTGTTTTCAAAATCCTAGTGAGAACTCTGGTATAAGAAAGTTCCACAATGCCTATCCACTCAATAAAATGGAAGAGCTAAAGAAGTTGTGATATTAAAAAACCAAACCTGATCTGCATTTCACTAACTCTCTTTCAATAAAAAAAAAGTGGACACAAACTATTCTGCCTGGCATGAGAAATGCTACAAAATTTTTGATGAAATACTCAGACGGAAATAAAATAAGTGACAGCAGTTAAAATAGTCATGTACATTAGCCAACATGCCTGATAAACAATCAAAGCACTGAGAGTACTGATGGGGACGGCTGTATTTAAGCGTTCAAGTCTTCAAATAGGGAGATTTTTAGTTTGATACCTTTTGTACAACCTGTGATTTAGCTAACAAGAATGGTTAACTAAAACCTTACAACAAAAAAGCCAAACAAGGACCAAGAAAAAAAAAATAGAAGAAACAATAAACAATTAATCAACATCAAAACCACTTCCTTAGAACTGGCAGCATCAAAATTTGAAACCACTTGGTTCCTATATAAATTGTCATTTCTTATTTGTATCTACATCACACGGAATTAGATATGAATTGATGTACTGCCATATAACGGACATGGTAAACAGTTTTATTATAGACTATTAATGGTTATGCATATGTATCTACAATATAAGACTATAGGTACTTAATTGCTGAAGGAACAGGACTTACTCTCATACTTTAGTATCACCGTCCATTTGTATGTACATATGGTCAAATTAAGATACTATTCTTTCTCAGCTTTTGACTTTAGCAGAATCCATCTAGAGTGAAGATCTGTCCAGTAAAATTAATTTAGGCACCAAGTGGTTTCTGCTGCTGTCAGCTCTGAGACAGTGTTTCAGTGTTGACATAATGTCGGGATCATATCTCTTGTATTATTTGAAGTAGGAATGCCAAAATTCGTGAATTCATGTATCTTGGGGTCACGGAGCGTCGCGTACCCTACCTTAACATATGCCCTCAGATCTAGAAAAATCGTGTCACGAGCATAAATCCTATATTATTTGATATAGGAATCCCAAATTTGGTTTGTGGACACATCCTGGGGGTCAGGGAGTGTCGAATATCATTCAGTGTCACTGTTACCTTGCTTTCTGGCCTCAGTTTTAGAAAAAAAATATCGTAAAAATGGGCTGTCCAATGTTGTCAAATAACGTTCCATAATTGTGTCGCATGCTAGATCCATTATCATAACATATCTTGTTCACGATAGACTATAAATGCCCATGAATAAGCCGGGTACTTAAAATCCAGCCACATAAAAAGAGTAGACCTATACGCGATGGAAGCACGTTTTAAATGGTAAACAATTACAGCTCTGACGTTTATATCTCAGAGCTTTGAACCATTGTAAATGGACAGGCTCGAGAAGTTAAAAATTGAAGCATGCAGTAGGCATGAATACATATTATAATCAGGTTAAACGACCGCCAGCTTTTTTAGGCTAATACTTGTTTCATAATTATTATTACCTGCGTGGCCTCAGCGAAAGCAGGTCTAGTAGTAGGTCCACTCCGTCCGTTCGTACTCACGAATGGACTCTCGTTGGGTACTTTAAATTTCCGAAATTTCTTGGTACTTTAAATTTCCAAAATCAATTACGGAATAAACCTCATTTGCATATGAAGGGAGCTAATGCCTCGGTTACATTTGCCTTATGACGAGTATACGATGCCCGTACGATGTCCAAATCACCGTTTCCGTACCGCCTCCGCAGGGAGACCTTGCGATCATCGTAAGATTTACGGGCATCTTGGCCTCTACGATTTTGTTAAACTCCGCACAATGACAAATTTGAAAAAATCGTAAGCCCGTAGCCCGTAGACACATCGCAGTGACATCGAACGATCCCCGTACGGGCACCGCACGATGATCGTGAGGACAACGCAGGGTTTTAGATTGTCATCTTGGCCCAAAAATGATCGTACACTCTTGCGAAAGTCGTAAGGAGCCCGCAAGGTCGCCGTACGATGCCTTTGCAGGGCCCATAAAATCGTATGGACATTGGACGGTCATCCTTCGGTAACCCTAAGGCGATGGCACGATGATCGTGCGTTCGCCTTGCGACGTGTCAACAATTTCCCGGAGACTTATCATTAGCTGTTTGTTTCATTTCAATATTTGTCTTCAGGTGATGTTTCTTATACCACCACTCAGTGTGACTCAATATGGACACAGTTCAGTTTGCTAATGGAAGCAGTCTAATCATGAGCGGATCCAGAGGGGGGGGGACAGGGGGTCCGGACCCCCCCCCCCCCCTGGAAAATCACAAAAATATAGGGTTTTTTTTATCAATACTGGTCCAGATCCCGTAGAAAATCTCAAAGCTAAACATGTACCAAGCCAGCATTACATGACGGGCCAGCATCGGTCTGCCAGGGAAACGCCATTTAAAATGACGTTTCGCTAGCGGGCCAATAATTACCCCCGCTTTTAGTGGTATTTGGATCCTCTTGCCCTTATCAAGTAAAAAAAGTTGAGTTGGACCCCCTCTGACATAACTTTCTGGATCCGTGCTTGCTAATCAGGGCCCATAGAGTATGTTTCCATGATAAAATTATCTGAAGAGCAATTCAAAATATGCACCTAACGTGAAATGCATATGCATTTTCAGTATATAAAATGGTGGTTGGATAAGGGGTTTAATTAATTAGATAAGATTAAAAAAAAGTCCAGATATTTTTGTGATTTATAACTCTGGGATTTGAATTTGAGTATTACTTCAAGGAATAAAATCTCGAAGTGAGAAGATGTGACTAGTTCGAACATTGAAATTTGAATGAATGAATGAATGTTCTACAAAATGTATTTTACTGAAAACGAATGGCAAATGTGCTGACCAGGCCGAGTGGAAGAAAGCGCATTCTGATCAGTACCTTTGCTGTTCGCATGCAACGACTTCATTTTTGCTTATGACGCAGATTTTATGTGTTGTTGGCCGTAGAGTGCCTTTGAATGATTTAACTGAATAAAACCATAATAAGCGTTTTAGTCTACGCTGATACAATAAAAGCATCTTTATATTTTCAATTAAAGTGCTACTTTTCGAATTATAAAAGTGTACTATAAAAAAGTGGTTGCAATATTCTGTGATTTAAACTTTATGAAAACTGCAGAACTTAGAAATCGACATTAAAATATACACAAAGGTATCACGCTGTTTCATACCTTGGGACCATGTTCAACTAAAACACTAGCCTCTTCACATCACGATTTGTGATCACATGACTTTGAAACATAGTTCAAATGGAATGCAAAAATGAACATGGATAGCCGTTTGAATCCATGCACATAATTACACGACAATTGCACAGTCAGCGTACCGACTCCTTGCGACTTCCGCAAGGTCATCGTACGGGCATAGTGCGATTTATATAGGGAGGTGTCGTGAAGATAACATGATGATTGTACGATAACCTTGCGGTTGTCGTACGATATCCGCAAGGTCTCTGTAAACTTTTGTTCTAGTTTGTCGCCGAAAGAAATCGTAAGGTGATCGTAAGCAATGTAAACACCAACGTCGTAGCTTTTAGCCGCCTACGATGCCGAAAAAATCGTAGACAAATAAATCGTACGACGACCGTAGCAAATGTAACCTAGGCATTATAAACTCAAAATGAAGTTTATTCCGTTAAACTTTTCTGGGATTTGTTGGGTACTTACGCTTTATTGGCAACCAACAAGAATCCATTTGTAAGAGAGTCCGTCTTTCCGTCTGTCCATCCATGCGCAATACTTTTACGGTGCCTAGTTTTTGTAATCTGTAACTCCAAAAGTTTTCATTCATTTTTATCAAAACTTTGCATAGTGATTGTTCACATATAGAAGATGTGCACCTCCTATTTTGTGCATAATTCATGAATATCAAGTTTCTTATTTTTGAGGGGCGTTGCTCTTAGACATATTTTCTGTCCAGAATGCTAAGATGGTGTCTGGTCTGTGTAATCTGTAACTCAAACACTTTTCATTCCTTTATATTCAAAGTTTGCATAATGATTGTTCACACATTGAAGATGTGCATCTCTTATTTTGTGTTCATTTGAAAAATATTTTCTCAATTTTTGACGGGTGTTGAACTTAGAATTTTTTTCACTCCGAAATGGCTTTGGGTGTATAGTTTGTGTAATCTGTAACTCCAACAGTTTTCGTTCCTTTATATGAAAACTTTGCATGATGATACGATTGAACATGTGCATCTCTGATTTGGCGCACATTCCCCAAATATTTTGTTTCGTGTTTTGGGGTCTTGAACTTAGGTATTTTTTACGTTCAAAATGCTTAGATGGTGTCTAGTTTGTGTAATCTGTAACTCCCACAGTTTTCATATCTTTATTATTCAAACTTTGCATAATGATTGATCATTCATGCATTGAACATGTGTACCTCCTATTTTGTGCACATTTGAAAAATATTTTCTGTTGAACTTGGACATTTTTCCATCCGAAATGGTTTGGGTGTCTCGTTTATGTATTCTGTAACTCCAGCAGCTTTCATTCTTTTATATTCAAACTTTGCATTATGGTTGTTCCCACGTTGAACATGTGCAGCCTTTATTTTGTGCACATTTGATAGTATATTTGGGAGTTTTGAACTTAGGCATTATTATGTACTCTCATGTTTTTCTTCATACGTAGGCTTGGACCCAGCATCTACTGTCTACCCCCAAAATATATCGGGAATATCAGCCAGACCCCAAAAAATATTTGTAATTTTGGGCTACCCAAAATAATATCCCCATCCTGCACATTGACTTTAAGAAAACCCCTGAAATCCCTGAAATGTATAGAAATGACCTCTAAAACCAGTCCAATTTTGTTATGATATATCCACAAAATCTTCATACCCCCAAAAATAATGATATTTCTGAAACCCCCCAAAAATATTGAAATTCAAGGTTTTGAACCCCCAAAAATGGTCCCAGCCTACGTATATATATGAAAATCTCAGCCCCCCCCCCTCCCCCCCCCCCCCCACACACACACACATTCTTGGGGCATCAGGGTGTGAAAAGCGGACGTTACAAAAAATAAGATTAAGAAAGTGGCACCAATTACAATTAAAGTTTAATAGTGAGCGTGCATCAAAGTGGTCTTAAATCATCATTGCCGACCCCTGTGAGCTGAGAAGAAACAGAAAAAAATAATATAAAATTATGCTGTTTCGAATCAAACATGATTTCGTGTTAACCCGTAGTAATGTTGTAGATGCGCAACCTGATTTGTTGAGTCTTCTCTCGATATAGAATCATAGGTCTAGATTAGCAAACAATTCCAGCGTAATAGTGAGAATGTTTTCTTGTCCATCAGTTTTAATATTTGCTTTGGGTACTCAAAAGATGAGACAGTTCCATTTTGATTATCCACAACATATGCCTTGGTAGAGATTTAAACATATGTTTGGATGCTTTAAAGAACCGTCTTATTGAGACAATTCTTTGAGTACCCGCAACTATGTTTTGGTTGAGAAATAGAAACTGTCCACCACCACCGCCGATGGGCCGAAATATGTGTTAATGCATTGATGGTGAGGGTTCAAAAAGCTGCTATATGCATTTAAAAAAAAAAAGCTAATGCTTGTAAAAAATAAACTTGGCTTCACTAGAAAAATATGACCTCAAAATGCATTAGAATCGCTTTTACGGACATTTTGAATTATTTCTTTAGGGAGGCCTTATCCCCCAACGAGAGGGGTCGTTTCTCTCGTGCTCCCCCCTCCCACCCCCACACACACACACACACACACACACACACACACACACACACACACACACACACACACACACACACACACACACGTGCCTTTGACACTCGAAAGACGCATACTACATTTCAAGATCGTACCACTTTTCAAAAGTCGACAACGACCCTTGAGTCAGTTAGCAGCCTATATTGATGAAAGCATAGGCAGCATTATACCTCCATGAAACGACATTTTCTTGATAAAAGTTTTATTGAGGATTTTCATAACCTTGAAGTGAGCATTGAAATAACGCAACGATGGTTGCACCCCGTTGTTGTATTTACTGGTGCAGACTCGCCAGAGCCTTCGCTGCTAGTATAAATAGGACACAAGTCGTCATTTGAGCCAACGCAAAAAATTTTGGTACAGTGACGAAGGCTCAGTTAAGCCTGTGCGAATGTGCAGACTCACCAGAGCATTCGCTGAAGTCATATATGACAGCGAAAGCGCATTTCGGGCCAGCAAGAGAGTTTGGTACTTATTAGATTGTCGAGTGACAAAAGGCTCAGGTGAACCTGTGCAGCCTTGTGAATATTCACCAGAGCCTTAACTCGCTGCTCGCATAAATGACACACACACCGCCGATCGAGCATGCACATGGGATTCTGATACTGTTACGAAGGCTCAAGCGAGCCTGTGCAAATGTGCAGACTCACCAGAACCTTCGCTTCTGGAACACAGATTTCCATTTGAGCCACCACATGATATTTTGGAACTGTGATGAATCATTAGGTGAGCCTGTTCTTTAGAGCATTTTCTGCTTGCAAAAATGACACCGAAATCGCCACTTGAGAGAGCACGAGATTTTGACACTTATCGCATTGTGAAGTGACTACGGCTTTGGCGAGTCTGCATATTTGCGCTGACAGTTTCGTCTGAGCCTTCGCAACAGTATTAAAATGTCGCGTGTTTGATCAAATGGTGATTGGGTTGTCGCTAATACGAGCAGCGAATGCATGACGAGTCTGCACATTTGCCTGAGACACTCAACAATGCGACTGCGAAGGCGAGTCTGCACATGTTTGCGCGGAGTCGCCCGAGTCTTCGTCACTGGACAATGCATTAAGTGCCAAAAGGTTGTGTTGACTCAAATGGTGATATGTTTCACATTTATGCTAGAAACGAAGGCTCCGTGAAGTCTGCACATTGTACAGTCAACAGGTTTAGATTTTATTTACCTTTTGGCTTTTGCATTTTCCAGGGTGCATTAAATGGGAAAATGTATTAAATTGTAAAAATTAAATATAAAATCACAGCTGGGATATTAATAATCAAAACTTATAACAAATATTAATGCAATTGGACAAGTCTGAGAGGTTCAAACACAAGTATGTAGTGCGTAAGACGACTTAAAATCATATCGCTAAACGACCGCTAACTTTTTTAAAAAGCCAATTCTTGTATATGTATCAACTGGTTCCCTGCTCACGTGGTCGCTAATTATATAAATTTATTATTGCGCGATAATAATTTACATATATTTATGATTGGTTTTTTGAAATCGAGCAGATAAATCTCAAATACTGTAGATCTAGACCTATTTTTAAAAAGACAAAAACAACAACGACAATAAAAAACACGAAACAAGTTTGAACTATTTTTACGCGGAAGCTTCTTAACAGGTGTTGTTAGGATCGTATTAATCCCTTATCATGCGGCTTGGTAATGCCTTGTTTTGAATACAATGTAGATCCATATCAGCCGGCTTCTCAGAAAGTAACTGATCCAGAATCAACTGTTTACCACTCTGCCTCTAAATCAACCATTTAACCTGATACTTTGCAACACATATGCTGAAAAATTGGGATTAATGGTAACATATTGATGTGTTCAACAGTGCAAGAGCAAATTACGACGTGTGGTCAAAACGCTATTGTTAAAATTGGGGAACGGACTAACATCCGTCCCCAAAAATGGATACGTTCAAACAAACCCGATACTTTATTCAAGGTTTTGGTCATGGTAAACTCATGCAGCTCGTGTTTGTGAACCACATGTTACTATTGTATATTATATATATATAACCTGACAAAATTCTATTGTAGCGTTTCTTTTGTCCGTCAGTATTATGTTTAAAGGCCTTCTAGCCAGTAATCTAATTGCTATATTTTCTCCTCATAAAGATCTAGATAAAGAAATTTTGGCATATATATTGTAATTATTCTTTTACCCATCAATATATACAAATGTTTAGGGTGCTCAAAAGAATCTTCACATTGTTATAAACAGTCTATCAATTAATTTTTAAAATTGTAGTATGGCTGATGCTTTTTTCTTTGATCTTTGCTGATGTTTAAATCAGACACCTAGTATAATGACGAAGGAGGAGCTTAAAACCGTACTCTAACTTCCAATTTTAGTTAAACAGCGATGTAGGCGGGAACTTCCTAAATAGCGACAAATTAACCCGTAGGTAAATGTAATACAATTGACAGCTTAGGCCGGATGCAGGGAGGAGCGAATGTAGATTTCGCCAGGTGTCAGTAACAAGTGTTTATTTGCGCTTGCACCATACTACAAGCTAAATAAAGGATTCTTCCTCGGCTTTCTGTTTAAACCGCTCGGTGGGCTACGCCCACCTCGCGGTTTATGTTGAACTTAAGATGTGGCCTGTGGCCAGTATAGTCACTGTGAACAATATGCATGCCAGAAATAGGTTTTGTTGACAAAATGTATGCAAGGAATAGGTTATGCTGAACCATATCAAGTGATTATGAGCAAAACATACATCAGGAATAGGTTTTGTTGACAAAAGGTATGCCAGGAATAGGTTATGTTGACCAAAGGTCATTTTTTTCTGTCAATCAGTAAACCCTGGAGTTTTCCGAACAAAGAAATGATTTCGGAAATTATATAAATTGGCTGTTTGTAGCATTTTTCTTACTAAGACCTTCATCATGGAATGTTGTAACTGTCTATTTGCTGCAATCAAGCTTGTTACATGCATTGTGTTAGCGTGGTTTCTATGACGTTATTATCATATTATCAAAGTAGATCCTTAATTGATGTACATCCGAGGTCTAATTCCACAGAATTAAACAAATGTCTCCGCTTTCATGTAATTTTAAGATAGAGGTGGTAGGAGGGAAAATGTTTTTATTTTTATTAAGTTTTTCACCAGTAACAGACACTTGTCCTACTTGAGTTAATGGTACATTGTAGTCTCCCCATGAGAATCGGATTAGAAACCGTAACTTCCATAATTGAAAAATTGGGTAGTGAGTCAGCCACATACTGTATAACCTGTGTAAAACATCCACTCTCAAAATT
Source organism: Loripinus fragilis (assembly GCA_964019695.1). NCBI lineage: Eukaryota > Metazoa > Mollusca > Bivalvia > Lucinida > Lucinidae > Loripinus > Loripinus fragilis. The sequence goes on from CAXHUL010000157.1 coordinate 23,243, forward strand.
CAGAAAAAAATATTTTCTGAATCCATTATCGCTTAATGCAGGTCAAAAGTATTGCAGAATGCTCAAAAGGGAGCATTCTGCAATACTTTCAACCTTCATAAAGCTACCAGTTGTCATTTAGACCTTTGTTTTGTCTATTTTTAATGGCCATTTTACACAGGTTTTACTGTACTTTCAAACTCAAAACAGGGATTTATTCTTTATCAATATACCTACCAATATATTTGCTATAAAGTGGAACCAGTAAATTTATCCCTCTGCCAGCTCCCAGTATGATTAAACATGCTAGTACAATAAGCTGCCTCCACAAACTCCCTTTAGGCCATACGTAGGGAGCCATCATTTTTAATTTCTTAAAGACATTACTCCATGTTGATTTCTGCACTTTGCTGGTTCCAGTCTCCGGCTTCAACAGAGAACCACCACTCTCAGCCTGCAACAGAGAACCAGCTGTGGATACATGAACTCTCAAATCAAAATATTTACATTTCCAAAACAATCCTTTCATGAATCTTTAGATTTTTGCAACCATTTATAACCTCATGAATTACACGAATTTTGATTGACAGCTGCCAAGCTCACTTGTCCGTGCAATATGCTTCGAACATCGAACTCATTCGCCAGAAGCAATACTGATGTTGTGCTTTACAGCGAGCTACACCTGAGTCGCACATGCAAAACAAGCCTCTTGTTTGCTCCATCTGCTGTCCCTGTTCAAGCTGGCTGTTCTGCTTTTCTATTTTACACTCCAACTAAACCGTTAATACGATTATATTTTAAATACAAAACTGCTTTAATTCCTAAATTAAAAATATTTTTATATTTTAGATATTTATAATAAAATGTAAATATAAGCAATAAATTCAATTTTTGGAATGTTCATGGAATGATGATTCATGAATACTTTGGGTCTCTTGCAAAGTTAATGTGAAGCCCTTTGGGCTTCACTTACTTTGCAAGAGACCTAAAGTATTCATGATGATTCCATGAACATTCCAAAATTGAATTCTTTTTTTAACAGCTTAAGTCAAATTAATTAGATTTTTTAGATAAACCAATTTCTGTATTTATCTTTAGGAAATTAGTCCATAAATATTCTTATTCAAATCATGATCATATAAATGAAATCAAAAGTTTAGTATTTTTATTTTCTTGGTGACTGACTGTTAGTTTTAATTGGCATTTCATCAGTAAACTGTCTAGAAACTAATCCTGCAAATAAATTTTGTCCTAAAACTGTCAACTATTTTTTCATCTGCTGAATACATGCATGTATATTCAAATGCACTTCAGGGCTCAGACTAATCTTGATCATGGAAGCAAACTGTTTAACACTAAAGCTCTGACCAGACTGCAATTTAGGCGTTCAATGTGTTTAAGCAGAAATGTCATGCAGCAAATAACAGAGGAGAACTGAACAGCTTTTGCTTTCCAAAAATCTAGTTCTATGGAATAAGACTTTTGAAACTGGACTGGAAACTCAATTGTTTGGCTCTATTTAACAGTGCACTAGATTTTGGTACCTCGGATAAAGTGTTTTGCTCAAAGACACAACACAGAGACAATACCAGCAGTGAGGCTCGAACTGAAAAAAACAACAACATATGTTGTGGGTACTAAAAAGAACACAACACACATATTTTAACCATACAGGCCTTAAGGCTTTATTTTTTAGTTACCAAATTTTTTTTTTTCAAACTTCTCAACCAAAACTTATGTTGTGGGAACTCAAAAGAACCATCTCTATGAGACAGTTCTTTTGAGCACCAAAAACATATGCTAAACCTGATTGGTAAGAAAGTATCTACCATTCTAAAATACGCTCAAAAATTTGGTTTATCTAAACCTTTGCCATTAAGAAAATAATCAAAACTTTATGCTACAGATTTTTTTGTTTATTTGGACCACTGTTTATGGTTTGGGATGAAAATAAGGTGTGATCATGTGAATCATCTGCTGGAAGACAATTCACATTGAAAATCAAGCCTTATTTGTTACTGATCAAAAAGAAAAAAAATCAAAATGTCCTCAGCTTCAAAATCTAGGTAGAGCTTATCTTTACCTCCTGGTGCTGTCTGCTGATTACCTATGCATTCAGTTTTGATCCAGATCAGGCCCGACAAAATGTTGGGCCTGATCTGGATCCAAACTGTTTGACACCCTGATGGTATTCCTGAAAGAATTTTAAGAAAAGTTGATTTTTTTTTTTTTAAAAAAAGCATGAAAAATTACCCAGGAGGCAAAGAGTTAATCTCACTAACTGCTGATTTGCAGTCCTGAACTACCATTTTTGAAGGAGGCTGTATTCTTTTGCATTGTGGGACTCCCACTTTTTGGCAAAGAGGGCTCTGGGACTCCTGTTTTCAAAATCTTAGTGAGAGCTCTGGGTTACCTTTCCTTCTTCGTCTCTGTATTTCACTGCTGAATAGGGTAATACTGCTTCCTTTAGACCAATCAGAAACAAAACAGCTGTCAACACATATCTCGTGAGCCAAAATCCAAAGTCTACACGATCATGTGTACTGAAACAAGAATAAAATGTTTTTGTGAAAAACAGAGTTCTCGGGAACTCTTAATTTGGAGTTTTGTGCTCCAATATTTTGCTTTCTAAATCAAATTTTTTGCAATGTTTCCATTAAATTGCAATGCAAAACTCCATGTTTGTCTGTATGGCACCAGGGGGTTTCCAGTTTTCAAAGTCGTAGTGAGAACTCTCAAACATTTACATGTATGCCCACAGAAAATATGTAATTTACAATATTAGCCATATTAAACTATAATTTATCAATTTTCAAAAGTAGGTCAAGGTCATAAATTAGTGTATATGGTAAATGTTCTAAAATTACGAACACTATTATTTTTTCCGCTGTTCGTAATTTTAGAAATTACGTTTATGAAAAAATGCCAGTGTTCGAAATTTTAGAATGTGGACTTTTTCAGGAGAAAAACGGTGTATATGCATGTCAAAATGTGGTAGAAACGTGTTGAAAACACGTCGATATGATTCTGCGCTGTCTACTCATTTTTTTCTTTTCTTTAATCTTATTAAAACCGCCGCTAAATTCATGTGGACTGAGTCAGTAAAATGTCCAGCGCGTGCAGTATTCGCCAAGTCGAGATCCAGGCACGTGCATATTATGTCACTCAATTTACTTACAAGTCATTTAAACTAATCGATAAACCGGGTCTCCTATGTTCACTCGACTCGGACTACCGATGATTCACTACACTGTTTCGTTCTTCCTTTCCAGTTAATATTGTACTCAAGAATTGAAACCGCTAGACATCTCGTACGATCAGATTTTTTGCAAAGATCTACACAAACTTTGAAATACGTAGATGAGTTCCCAGACTAAAAAAATCTGGCGAAATTCAAAAAGAACACACGCATGTCTCTCTCTCTCTCTCTCTCTCTCTCTCTACTCGTTGATCCGCCGATGGAATGTTTTCTTTGATGTCTCTCTCTCTACACTTGCAAACACAGTTTAGATCCAGATCAGACCCGAATGGTATTCAGAATAGAATGTTTCGTCAATTTAAAAATGTGTGCATACGGTAGAAAGTACGCAAAGCGTTACATGTAATACTGTGGAATGTCTGACTTTCCGTACAAAAGCCGACGCGCACGATAAGTTTGGGTTTTGGGTCCTCGTCGGAAGCAGTTGTAACAAGATTGATTGACTGATCTAAACATTGCGTTTCGATATTCTGAGAAACCAAGCCAAAACAAAAGATTCGTGTGCAAACACCGTGCAGTCTCTCTCTCTCTCTACTTTTACGACCTGCTATCAAAGTTTGCAAACAGTTTGGATCTAGAAGATAGTCCGACGTGCCTGATCAGGGGCAAACAAGAAAAACCAAGAGTTATAATCTAGTCCGACTTTGCGTCCGATGATCACCACACGCTGAAAGGAACATTTCAGGCAAGTACCTTCTTTCAGATGCATGCCATGGGCGGATCCAGAGGGGGGACAGGGGGTCCGGACCCCCCTGAAAAATCACAAAAATATAGGGTTTCCTAGCAATATTGATCTGGATCCCCTAAAAATCGCAAAGCCACCAAGCCAGCATTCAATGGTGGGCCATTATCGACAATGGCGTTTCACTGATGGGCCGATGGTGGTCCATTTTTATTGGCATTTCGGTCCTCTCTCACTACCCCCTCTGACAAGATGTTCTGGATCCGCGCAAGCATGCAGTGCGTGTGAACCGGCTCAATTGAAATTAAACTGTCGACATACATAATTCATGCGCGGATCCAGAAAGTTTTGTCAAAGGGGATCCAACTTTGACAACGTTTGTTTTTAAAGTTGGTGGGGGGAGGGAGGATCCAAGGGCCATCAGGGGCCCGCCAGCGAAACGCCATTAAAGGCGGTTCACTGGCATGCCGATGAATGCCCAACATTGAATGCTGGCTAAGCAGCTGCGATTTTTCAGGGGATCCGGACCTGTATTGCTAGAAAACCCTATATTTTGTATTTTTTTCAGTGTGGGGGTCCGGACCTGGATCCGCACATGTAATTTCACGATATTTTGGTACTTACAACGTGCGACAAAGACTCAGACGAGCCTGCGCAAGTGTGCATTTTCAATACAGCATTGATGGCTCAGGAATGTCAAGCATCACCGCTTTTATGTTGAATGGTTCATTAATTTTGTGTCTCACGACTCAAACCACAACTTGGAAAAAAGGCCCTTTTGTATATAAGTTTGTATAAGCAAACTTACTGAGAAAATTTACTCAGTTGTTTAACACTGAGGTTTGCATGGCTTTTTTAAAGTAACAACATCTACTGTTACTTGCAAATGCTCAATTTTGACGATCAGGCAGCGTATGACTAGTGACCTATATATATAGGTAACTGGTATGACCTAAGTTCTTCACCTTAGATGTGCGTTTTCTCGCGGTAATTGTAACTCCTAATCCTTGCCCGAGGCATGTCTGTTTAATGTCTGTGACAATTTACTGACAAAGGAAATCCATGTTAATGACCATTGCTGAAGAATTCTGATGGATCGGATGCTTCTTATAGGTAAAAATTTTGCCAATGAAGGGTCTTAAAAATATTTGAACACGCTGCAGGTAGCCTGCATGCACTCTTTTCCGTCGATAGATGCATAGACAGTCGATGCCAATAACATGCATGAACTTTGTCACGTACTACATGTAGGAAAGTCCGTGCTTTTAATGCGCTCTTGCCTTTGATCTTATCTGAAAGCATGTATCGCACAATTAGCAGACAAAAAGTATAGTCATGCAAAAAGAACGTCACGTGCCAGAGTACCCATTTAAGTGGAATGGAACCTTCCAAATGTCGCTACCGCTCACGCGCTGTACGTTAAAAGTAAACCGAGCACAGATGGGACAAAAAGATAAACGGACATCGATTTTCCGCCGAAAATAACTTGTGTTCGTAATTTTAGAAATTAACTTTTCAAAAAAAGGTCAGTGTTCGATTTTTTAGGATGCTTTAAAAATTATTTTCGGCGATAAATTTAGGTGTTTGTAATTTTAGAGTGTTCGAAATTTTAGAACATTTACCGTACATGTATTTGAAAAAAAAACTTTTTTAAAAAAATCTTTTCACAAAACATGTATTAGTACACATCTCCGTCCAGTAGTTCAAAAGTTATGACTAACTTTAAAGTTTATGTTTACTAATTTCAGTTTAAAAAGAATGTCAATGTCAAGATTTGCAAAGTTTATCCGCCAGAAAAGAGTTATTGTTTAGGCTGCTTCTTTTTGGCAGGCAACATGGGTGGATCCAGAAAAATTTCTCAGAGGGGGCCAACTTTGACGGGGGTTTTTTTTGTTGTCTTTTTTAGTTGATGAGTGGAGGGAGGATTCAAATAACACAATAAGCAGGCCATCATCGGCCCGCCAGGAAAACGCCACTTAAATGGTTTTTCGCTGGCGTGCAGATGATGGCCCAACATTGAATGCTGGCTTTGTAACTTTGTGATTTTTCAGGATCTCGGACCAGTATTGCTAAGAAACCCTACATTTTTGTGATTTTTCAGAGGGGGTGGGGGGGGGGGGATCCGGACAACCTGTCCACTCTCTGGATCCGAGCATGGGCAGCTAGTGTTTGAAATTTTAGAACATATACCGTATGCATCTTTTCCTTAAGCTTATTTCTCATTCTTACCTTTCGAGATACCACCACCAAGAGTGACTCCACCATGATATAAAAGCGAGATTCTCCCGTAAAAATGCAAGTGTCCAAAATATCAACAGCATCAGCCTAAGGCCTCTTGATGATATACCCCTCAGCATTTGCTTTCGTCTCCTGACCAACAATCGGAGTGAGCCTCCCCAAGCGAAAAATAAGCACAAAAACGTCAACAACTCAACACCAGTGATACTAGCAGCATTTTCTTTCGCCAAGTCTTCCGTAATAATGTGAGCCACAGATTCTATCATTAATATAACAGTGAGAAATTTTTGTAAGGCTGTGAATAAATTACTTTTAGTGTATTTTTGGGGGGTCTTTGTTGCATACTTTTTAAACACAGCACACTGAATACAGCCGCAGATTAGCATAAAAAGTAACAGTAGCCCCGATGTAACGGTGTTGAGGAAACATTGGTTGATCCCATGGCCATACCAAATTTTGGTAAAATCTGAACCGTTAGCACAATATTCCATCTTGTTCTTTGCTCACTTCTAAATGTTTACCTGAAAAACAAACATTGAGGTATTTATGTGTACTTTGGCATGAAAGATAATGTGAGTGTTTGTGATACCCAAACCTACCAAAACTAAATGCTAGTAAATCTTGGATTTTTTTCAGTTTTACAATATTATTTTTTGCATTTTTTTAGGGTTAATCCTTACAAGTGTTGTCTGCTGTCTCATCTTCTAATGTACTTTGGAGGTACATATTATGTAGACAATATGGCCCCACATCAGACTGCTCCTAATGAGTGTATGGTAAAGTTATTTAAAAGTGCATTCAAATATATGCAGCAGACATAATGAGCAGACACAAGGCTCGAAATATCTGCCTTTAACCATTGTAGCCAATTTTGCTAAAAATGTAGAGTCGGCTACAAATATTTATCATTGGCTAAAAATAGTCTCTAGGTGGTTCAAAATTTCATACTTGCAAAATTAATAAAGTCTATTTTAATTAGCTTTTGTTAAAGAAATCAGCAGACAATATGTCAGATAAAGCAAAGAGTATTTGCACTATTTTTAAAATGGCCATAATCATTATTACATTTCCATAAACATGAGCCAACCCATGACAATAATAACCAACAAAATGGCTTGCAGGCCCATCAGACTTAGATCAGCCTGGGCATCCATCCATGTTGATGTCTGCACAAAGAAAGCTTAGGTGTTTATAGCTACCGATTCTGCAAAGACAATGATCCGACTAATCAGACTGCATTGCTTATATTGGTTTGAATCTTTGCTGGACATTCTGGGTGCACTAATAAACTGTTTAGTTGTTTCTGTTGAACTCTTTACTTGCATGCTTGTGTCATCTGATAACCTTTGCAAACAGTTTGGATGCAGATCAGGCCCGACATTTGACACAGACTATAATTAACCTCTTTGACCTGGTAGCAGCAGGGTTCCCACAGAAATTCAAAAACAAAATTCCATGATTTTTTCATGATCGACAATGTAATTTCCATGATCATTTAACGCGCGGCATCTAACCTCCCCTCTTCGCAGCATCCTCAGTATTCTTTACCGCATTGAGCAAAATTGTGACTAACTGTTATTAGCACATGTCTTTCTTATATTTTTTCAATATTTCTTTCAATATTTCTTTCAATAATTCACCATTCTATATCTTTTTCATAGCCGAAAAGGTCACTTATATGGCAAATTTTAAAATCAGAAACACCATACTACCTGGATGATTGAATTGAAATGGCTCCAAAAGTTTTATGATGATATATTTTGAATAACTTTTATTCAGGCTTTCAAGTGCCCTTCCAAGAAAAAGTAGGGAAAAAGTAAGGATATTTTTTTTTGAAAAGTAGGGATTATCCAATGTAAAAGGCAGGGAAAGTAGGGCTTTTTCAAACCAATAATTCATAACAATGAGTCATTAAATTAATGATAATATATCAAAATAAGCAGGATAAAAGTGGTGACAATAAAATCATCCAAAACCAGAATGACTTTTGCAGCTGAAAACTTCAAAGTGAGAAATTGAGTGGTCATTTACCAAAAAAAACAAGTTTAATTGTTGAGAAATCCGAGCGAGGGAAGCAAGCGGTGAATTTTTTTTGATGATTTAATTGCATAATTGACATTTTAAGTGAGAAAGTTAGGATAGTAAAATTAAGAAAGACGGCAAAGATCAGGAACTCATACAATCAAGTACCACACCTGACCCAGGATACCACATGAAAGCAACAAAACCACAATAAACATCACAAACAAGAGCCAAGAGGTCAGCCCTTTCCCAGCAGGTGACCACAAGGCAGCAATGAACAGACGCAAAAGCATGGCAATCACAAGACATAAATAACACAATGACCCACAAAAGAAGTACCGCCTTGAAACGGTCAGTAAAACTATTTTACTGGAGGGCTTAAACCGGTTTCATGATGCCATCTTCACCCTTAGTTCAGATGTGGATAAAGACACATAGATTTTGGTTTGCATGAAAGACCCCTAACTTATCCATGCTTCATCTCCTAGAACATATAAATCAAGATATAAAAAGGAGATAAAGCAAAGATAAGGACTCGTTTGAATGCCTGTTTTAAATGATTCGCATTGCAAATTAAGAATCTGATAGGTCAAAAGATTCAATGTGGCTTTTACATTCCATTCAAAAACATATGAATATCGTTTGGTTAGACCTTATATACAAATACTTCTGACATGCATAAATTGCAACCATTTTTAAGGCTACATGTATCTTACTATAAAATATCAGGCACAAGTGCAGGCCCTGTTCTGGATCAAACATGCATTTTAAAACAATAATTATAACTTAAATCACCAGAAGCCAGAAAACAAGCAGTCAAACACACAAATTATTTCACAAAATTCCATGATTTTTCAGTTTTTTTCAAATTCCATGATTTTTACACGCATGGAACTTTTTTTGTGTGTGATTTTCTAGGCTTTCCAGTGCTTGTGGGAACCCTGTAGCAGCAGCTAGCATTATAAATGTAGCTCAGATGCCTGTGGAATTTTTCTTGTGTATTTAAGTGATTAATGGCCACCTCCTGTGGCATGCATGTGTAATTGAATTATGGACTAATTGGAGTAGTTTTGAAAGTTTATCGACATATGGTTCTCACCTGGATAATCATAATGATTCTTTTAAAAAAATGAGGTGAATATTGGTTAGGTCAGAATCGTTTAAAGTCAGTGAACCACTCATTTAGGCTTTTGTCCTTTTGCAAGTGCTTATCCAGAGGGGGGGGGGGGGGGCAGGGATCCGGACCCCCCCTGGAAAATCACAAGTTATATGGGTTTCTAAAAGGAATAAGCAATTGGACCCCCCCCCCCTGGAAATGTTGGACCCACTCTGGAACCTTGAAAAATGATAGATTTCTTTGAAATTGACCATTTGACTTCTATAAAATAAGCTGAGGATTAAAAAAAAACGATGTCGGAGCTTTTTTTTTTTGTCAGACTGCTCTGGGTTCCCCCCCCCCCCCCCCCCCCCCCACTGACGAAAATTCCTGGATCCGCTCATGTTTTGTCAAGTTTGTTTTCTCTTTCTGCTGTCTCTGTAACGACAGAATCGTAAACAGAACTGTAATGATGTGAAATGTTTATAAAATACAGGAAACAGCTGATTTTAATGGTACTATTTGCATGGACGCCGTGTAACCAAGCGCTCACTGACACGGATCATCACCAATTTCTCGAAATTCTCCAATTAACACGGATGTTCAGCAATTTGATGAATTAAAATGCTTAGATTGAATTGTCTTAAATCGTCCTGTGTCAAATTTCCAAGTGAAAACAAATTTTGCCCCAAAATTAGCAATTATGCGGGTCTTCCAAGGTTCAGCAAAACGCCGAACGCTGCACCAATAGATCTTATTAGATCTACATAATCGATAATCCCCAAAATTACGCAGAAATTAATTAAATTTTTACCTATGAACAACAAAGGAGGTTCATAACTATGAGCATGCGCACTGGAAGAGCTTTTTTACTCCAAACAGGCAGGGCACTGAACATAAATCGATCAAGTGCACTGGAACATCTGTCCGGCGAACTCACATTGTCTGCGCATGCGCATCTCATGTTCTACGCAGATGATCGACCAGTAATTGAAGAATACCACATATCGGATGATAATGGGCATAGGTGGTGTGGTGTCCCAGGATAGATGGTATTGTCGATCTGTATGGAATCTACAGTACATTTCCCAGTTTAAATACTAGTCCATTTGACACTCCTATACAGATCTACGACTAGAGTAAAAATTTTGATCAGATCCGATCAGCCACTGAAAGCTATTAATCTCTCCTCTGTTTATTTTCACTCCTGATCTTGGACAGATATTACTGTAAGTGAAAGGGCTCTTAGGGCAGAACAAATTGGATGCACATGGGAACTGTGGTTTGATACATTGAAAAGTAAAGACTAGCCAATATTATTTCCTGAAATTAAATCTTTCACCAACCCTTTCACTGCCATAGTTGAGTAAAGTCTTCGGTAGTGTCGTCTGCTGTTATACTTTGGAAGCCAAACTTCCAGGGCAGACTTTATGATCCAAAATATTTGCATGTAATTTGAAATTGCAGCAATTTAAAGCAGGCAAGACTGTCTGATCCCTTTTAGGATTAAATTGATTTTGCAACAACTTTAATACATTAATATAAAGATTTAACTCGTACTTTGATACTGTACATCTTTATTTAGAAAAAAAGTACAGCATAATCAATGCATGTAATGTATTTGTTTGACACATACACATATTTCTCTATTGGACTCGTACATATTAAAGTGCAGGGATGACTGTTGTAATTCTTTATTAGGTATTTGTGTCAACATTGTCTAGGATCAAAGAAAATGATCCTTATGTCATCATGAGATCATATTTGAAACCCATTAATATCCGAAATACTTAGCCACACCAATGGCTAACATATATTAATTGTTTGCGGCAAACAATGTACAGGATAGCCTGCACAGTCTGATCAGCACTTTCGTTACAGTGCCCGACGAGATTCATAACCTTTTTACCATTTTAAATTTTCAAAAGTATTGCTTCTGGTCACATTCTATCAATCAATGTTACGTTTTACAAGGGTAACAACCTACGTCATAGCATTGATGTTTTAAACTCGTAGTACGGCGCCATCTTTGATTTACAAGGTCAGTTTTCCCCTTCGTAAGAATAAACAAATGAGTGTCTGTACAAACAAAGCAGTGCAGGCGGTGCCTAACATCACACTTGAACAGAATATATAACGGTCACGCCCCGATATGCCATTGCCTTTGTAATCATTCACCCACAAGAATCGAAGCGGGAGACACGAGGATAATTTTAGCAGTCACCCACTTCGATTTTTGTGGGTGAATGTTTACAAAGGCAACGGCATTTCTGGACGTGACCATTGTATATTCTGTTCAAGTGTGATGTTAGGCACCGCCTGCACTGCTTAGTTTTGACAGACACTAATTTATACGACATTTACGAAGGGAAAAACTAACCTTGCAAATCAAAGATGGCGTCATACTACGTGTTTACAACACCCACGCTATGACGTAGGTTGTTACCCCTGGTTTTATGTGCTATGCAATTTAGCTCGCGTTTGCTTATAGCTTTTGCGATCGATAAGGCAGGACGAACCACCAGTGCTGATCTGGATCCAAACGGTTTGATATTCAAATGGTGTTTTAAAAATTGAAATGAATCAGCAAATTACAATAAAGTCATGCAAAATTATCTAGCATGTACGGTTAGATGAACCGGCCTATGTAATAGCACTTGTTTTGTGCATGCAAAGCTATCCAGTGGGGCTTAAATGTTGAACAGTTGAACGGCGAAATGTCTTTAGCAAGGCTGTGTATATGCATATGCTTGTCTGAGCATTTGCCGCTTGCACATATATATTTGACGCCAAAGCGGACCAGAATCGCTCACCTGGATGAGATTGGTCATGACATTTTAGCACCATGGTGGCATTCTTGGCTGTCAGATCAGATTGCATATAACAATTCTGAATCTCTGAATGTAACTGTGCTGCCTCATATCGAAATTCAGTGTAGTGTGACTATAATATTTCGGGAGGGAAGTTGGTAAGAGAGTTCCAAGATTGCCATTTTGACAGCCATGTAGGATACAAGCATATAATTATTTATATATGTAGCCCTGAGTTATTGTTGGAAAAAATGAAATGGCCGTCAGGAGAGCCTCTGACCTTGGATATCTGAATGTAAGGTGTTTAGCAATTTTGAATCGCCATGTTGCTCCCATGTCTTCTGCCAAGATCCAGCTAAATCCTACATAATGTTCGGGAAATGTGATATGAAGAATTTTACGGTCATCTTGGCTACAAGAATATAAAATTATGCTCTGATGCCTCCAGCCATTTCATTTCAATCTAACATAGTTTGGGTGAGGATGTCATTGAAGAATTTCAAGCTGAGTACGGAACGACATTTGCTATTCTAAATCTTCCTATCACCATGATGATATCTCCCACCAAATTTCGGTTCAATCCAACATTCCGTTTGGCGAGAGATTTTGTTTGAAGATTTTAAAGATGACTGACATCTTTGGCATCAGAATGGAATGAATTTAGTATATTTGAGTCTCTGTGTTGCCCTGATAACGAATGCTATGGCGGCCATCTTTGAAAGCAGAATGGAACGATCACTGCAATTCTGAATCTCAATGTTGCCTGGATGCATACCACAAAGTGCTCAATGTGACATAAGGCTCGGGAGTAGATGTCATCTTTACATCTTCAGGATGGCTGTCATGGCGGTCTGACTTCTTGAATATCGGAAAAGAACATTAGTTTAGCAATTCTGAATCTTCATGTAGCCCAATGCATCCCGTCAAGTTTAGTTTCACTCCGATATTTATTCTGCGGATTATACCTACTTGTGCTATTTTGTAAAATTTCTCTAAAATATTCAAAATTTAGGCCAGTGGTTCAGGAGGGGAATTTGTTTAAAGATAATTCTATTTTTGTTTTCCAGTTTGTTCCGCAGAGCATACGGTTTGTGCTATATTGGTCGAGGGTATTATGTGGGACATTCCCTTGAAATTATTCTTAATCAATTTGGGCCAGTGGCTCATGAGGAGACGCCGTTTAAAGATATTTCTATTTCTTAGCTCTGGTGGCTATTTTTCAGCAGAGCAGGACCGCTTGAGTAATTTTGGAAGAGGTCATTATGAGGATCATTTGTGTAGAATTATTTAGATTTGGACCAGTGGTTCAAGATATGTTGCTTTCAGATATTTGTTTTTTTAGCTCTGTCAGCCATTTTGTTCAACTGAGCTAAACCATTTATGCTATTTCGGTAGAGGGTAATACGAGAGACATTTGTGTGAAATTATTTTAAATTTGGACCAGTGGCTCCGGAAGAGATGTCATATAAAGATATTTCTATTTTTCGCCCTGGATCTCTAGCAACCACTTTGTTTGGGTATACGTAGCCGAATGGTTTGAGCAGTTTTGAGAGGCCTTCTGTGAAATTATTTTGCATTTGGGTCAGTGATTAAGGAGATGTGGTTTAAATATAGTCCTAATTTTAGCTCTGGCGGCTATTTTGTTTTCCGTGAAGCAAAACGGATTGTGCAGTTTTTAGTAGAGGACAGTATGACGAATATTTCAGTGAAATTATTCTAAATTTGGGTAAGTGGTCAACGATGTGACGTTGTTAACTTTATAAGGTATTTCTATTTTAGCTCTGGTGACCTATTGTTCAGCGTTGTGTAACGCTTTGTTCAATTTTGGTAGAAGGCATTGTTATATGAAGAACATTTCTGTAAAATATTTTGAATTTGGACCAGTGGTTCAGGGGAGATGCTATTTTACAGATAGTCCTTTTTTAGCTCTGGTCACCAATTTGTATGGCGAAGAGGAACCATTTGTGCTTTTTTGGTAGTGGTCATTATGAGGAACAGTTCTGCGAAATTATTTTGAATTTGGATTAGTGGTTCAGGGGGAGACATCTTTTAAAGATTTTAAAAAAGAATTTTTAGCTCTGGTGGCCATTTTGTTTGGACGACCAGAACCATTTGTGCAATTTTCGTTGAGGATATTATGGGAAATATTCGATCGAGGACCAGTGATTCAAAATTTAGGAGTTGTCGTTTAAAGAAAACGTTTCACGCACCACGGACTATACAAACGCCGAACAAAGTAAAGACAAATCACAATATCTCATTTTAAGACTTTGGGTCAGGTGAGCGAATAGTGTGAAATGTTTGCAACTGCACATATATCATATTTTGACATTTCAAGGGGATCTTACCTATCAATTTCTATTCTAACAAACTTCTTGATTCAAAGTTGCATAGTTGAGTGTCTTTGCATGGCTTAGCAATTATGTTTACAAGCTTTTTATCATCTGCTGATTATTTTAAAAATTAATTTTTCATTCAGGAATCCCATCAGAATGTCAACTGGTTTGGACCCAGATCAGGCCCGACATAATGCCGAGCCTGATCTGGGTCCAAACTGTTTTGCAAAGGTTATCAGCAGACGAAACTAAAGAGTTGAATAAACAATCGAAAAGTACATTCCTAACCACTAGCTTACTTTGTTCCTGACAAAAAAGTTGCACAACATGTAACACCAAATTCACCTCTGGAATCAAGTCTATGCTTCAATAAAACTTTGGTCAGTTTACCAGTGAACAAATTATAACCAGATGTTATCATGTTTCTGCTTGTTGAGGTAACGGTACAGGTAATGTGTTATGGACTTTGAGAGAAATTAGTTTTATTGGAGAAACTTACCCTAGTCGTAGGAGTGTATACCTCGAAGCCAATACACATGTGTATATGGCTTCGAGCCTATACGTACATTCACCTAGAAAGTACTGGTGTTCTAGAACTAGTCAGGGTTAGGAAACACCGTACTGAATTTGCTGATATAAGCAAATGTATCATGTAGGCTAAGTACCATATCTAATACGTACAGTGTTAGAAGTAGTTGCTTAACTAATTAAAAAGTGATTTTTTTTTCAGAATAAAAATGATGATTAGCCATTTAATGAAGTAAAATAAATTCCAGTACATCATGCAGCATTTCAACTTCAAATTTGAAAACCATATCATTTTCAACAAAATTCATTGTTATTGGACCGAAAGTTTGTGAGCTGCTAAAAGAGGCAATGTGGTACGTGTACATATTGCAATAGATACACATTCCAAGCCACAATGGTGTTTGACATTTTTAATGTACATTTTGTATGTGAGTAGATATGACACTGGCCTACAGTTTTGAACATACACGCATGGTAAAGATTCCTAACCTATGTTTAGAAAGGCCTTGGACTAACCTACCTTGGTTGACAGAAAGGCAAGTTGCTTGAACAACTTCCAATGTTCAAATATCATGACTCATCTGGATGAACATAAATTT
>CAXHUL010000157.1:38814-66010 GCA_964019695.1 Loripinus fragilis
GGTCACCCTAGGTATTTGAATTTTTTTCTAAAAGCTAGAATGATAGTCCCAGTAAAAAAAAATAAATAAGATTTTCAATGTCAGATATTTTAATATAAAATTTACTCTAAAAATCCTATTTTGTCTGAATTTTCAAATTATACTGACAGACTTTAAAAATGCAACACTTATAAAGCAGCTTTTATTTATATCTCAAAAAAGAAGGCAAAACAATTATTATGGTTGTATGTTAAGAGTGTTCATTTGTAAGTAACGCATAAAATAATTGTCCAATTGAAATGAATTAAATGCATTGCATCCAAATATGTTAATTTTTATAGGAATTTTCCGAACCATTTTTTTTCATAGTTACGAACTATAGTATACACCCTAGGTCTCTGTGCCCTCTTATATATGCCATTCCTAAATAAAACCTAATGTTTTCCAATGTTTAATGAAAAAGGCGACATTGAAAGGTAAAACACCTCAGTACACGAAAACAATTTTTGTTAGCATATTGACCACACTTGAGAGAGCTGATTGCTTTGCTTAATTTGTCTTCCTGGTGTCTTGTGATGGTTGAGCGGCTCTTCCTCGTGGTGCCATGGGGTTGTCTGCGGTTTGTGATTGTGGTAATTCCTGATCATACTCACTTACTATTTTTGATACAACAATATGGCACATTCGTATTACGTAATACCTCGAAGCCAATATACACCGAGACGAATCTCTGAATTTTAATCTACCCGTTATTGAGTCGAAAATACAGGTAAGTTCTGGTTAAAATTCGATACTTTACCGATCGCTATAAAAGAAATAGATAAACAGGTGTACCAAACTTTTTTTTAGCTCTGACGTATTCAAATTGTAGTACATTCAAGTTTTCAATGTTTGTAAATCATTCATATATTTGAAGCTAAAAGCTGTTGGTGCTCATCCCAGTTTGTTATTTATCATCATATCGTGTCGTTCGCCTGTAATTACGATAGAAAAATTGACAAAATAGCGAAAAACGCTATTTTTCTATGTCGATGTAGTACCGATTTTGGCGCTCCAATAACAGACATAAGATGATAAATATGTCGATTTTTCACGCCTGTTTCAAAAATACATAATTTTCCTGTTGTTTGGTGTATATTTAAATTCGCAAAAATTAAACACTATCCAGTAAGGCCACTACCAATATTGTATATATTGTTTTCTTCAATTTTTTGTCTCAAAAGGAAATACAGCTTCTTGATAAAATGCATCATCCATAACTATATTTGGAGGTCATTTCTATGCATTTTAGGGTCTTTTCTGAAGTTCAAGGTACAGAATGGAGGATATTTTTGGGTTGCTAATTTTTCAAATAATTATTTTGGGTACTTGAAATTCCTGATATGTTTGGGGTGAACAGTAGATACTGTGCTCGAGCCTACGTGTGAAGAAAAAAATGAGACTACCCCCCTGGGTTATGTCCATCAGTTCAAACCTATCCCTGTTAAATGCATATAAGTGGGCTTTTGTCCTAGTGGGCATTTGTCCTAGTGAGCTTTTGTCAAGTGGGCTTTTGTCCTTGTGGGCTTTTGTCCTACACTCTTGAAAAAGTATCGTTATGCTGTTTGAATTTCGATTTAAATGTCTTACCAGAAGGTTGATATTTTCGACTGGGATGATGAAGGACTGGATTTAGGGCTATAGATTTTGGTACTTTCGTTTCATCTCCTTTGATGAAAGCAGGTATTCAGGGATTAACCCTTCCAATAAAAGCAGTTACATTGTATAAGAATACATTAATTAATGTGATTTTAGGGAGTGTCAGTTTGACTTATTGCGGCGATCTTACAACCCAATTAGGCTTAATTAAGACTTCAAAGCGTGGATTATGTTTGCGACCCGAAACAAAAAAAGGACAATGTTTCTTTGATCAGCATTATCATGAAAATAAAGAGAACACAATTTTTTAAAAACAACCAAATGAAAACATGTACAAATGTTGGCTTCTAGCTGTGGTATAGTGTTCTCAATGTTTTTTTAAAGCAACCCTATCGTGGTGGGTATCAAATTAAAGCAAAAAATAAGAACATTGCAGTTATATTCTTTGTTTTGCTTTACATTGATGTCCGAAGATGTCAGAACTAAAAAGCAGAAACAAATCGTATCTCAAACAAAGCACAAGTTTAATACAAACACTCAAACAAGTATGGGGTATGTAAATAATCATGATAAAAATCGCTATCTATTTTAATTTTGGAAAGCAGCGGTAGTGATTGCTGAGAAAAGCATGTTTTGATACGTTGATGGTGATCCAATATGAGCGAAATCAGCTCTTTACAATTGTATACCTATATTTCCTTTAGTGAAGATGTTTGCTGCGCTCACACAATCGCTTATGTTGTTGTTTAATTGATATATTCGGTATGCTGATTGCATAAAATGCTATTGCCATGTATTTTACACAACTATGCACTTAAGTAACCTTTAAGCTTGGCAAGACCTTAATTTAAACTATCATATCACTGTGCATTGCTTCCAAGCCATTCACATGCAGTATTTTGATAATTTTGCTTTGTTGTATTGGTATGAATCTGACAAAAACTGCAGTATTTTTATTTCATACTTTTTTGCCAAATTTGCACTTAAATGGCCTTTAACTTACAAGGTCATACACGAAATTTGTGCCTAGGTTATACAATATATGCAACTCGTATCTGAAGTATTTCCTGGGTAGGATAGTATCAGTGAATTCAATGGATAGTATATGGTCAGAAGATTGCATACAAGGAGTGCTTTGTCTGATATCTTGCTATTTTGCATCCCAGAAGACTTTTAACCAAATTCTAAGACCAATTAATATTTCCAGACTTGGAATCGACCCTATTGGTTTCATCACGCATATTTAAACACAGTACGCAGAGATGCCAGCTTCTACTCAATTTTGCAATCAAAAGTAAAAATAAGCCTCTTTTATTTCAATGGACAACCGACTATCTGCTGTAAATGCTCAATTTCAAAATGAAATGGTTCCTACATTATAAAACATTTTAAGCCAGGTTTATCAAAAGCGTATAACTCTTGAAGGTTTTTTGTGATAGACGCAAGCTGTTTGCAGTTTTGAAATGACGAGTTGATTGGTTTACATCAATCTTAAAGATGTATTTATATAGCAGTTTATCGTAAGAATCTATTTTACAAACCATCCATGACTTTATAGGATATAGTTATATGTCCCATAACGAATTATTAGCAATACGCTGATGCTTGAGAAAAATACTTGCATAGGCCATTCTTCAATAAAATAAGCACACAAAGCTAAAAAGAAAAGTGTGTAAATGTACAGTATCTATGAGTAATCCAGCATTGGCATGCGAGATTCTTAAACAGTTTGTGTTCAACATTTGTTGTAACTTAGTACTGTGAGCCTGGCCTCGAGGTTCAATCGATAGCGTGTCCAATTGTTGATTAAGGGAACTGAGTTTGATCCCGCTTGGTCCTCTAATTTCGTGGAGACCCATCATGATATAATTTTCTCGGTCATTTGCCTGATTTAAGAAGTGGTTGTGTCAGTTACAAGCAAAACAATGCGTAAGAAGCACTTGTTAATCGCTTATGAGGGACATGTTTAAGTTCGTTCAATTGGGTTGTATCTCTACAAGTATAGAATTTATGGTACCATAAGTATACATCTTTTGAAAGGTCTAGCTTCTGTCAATCAACTTACATTTTACACCATTTGCGCTTCTTTTGCACCAACAAAAGCATTCATTCAAACGCTAATCATAGACAAGTGCAACAAAACTAAGAGTGTTGTTTGCTCTTCTATAGTAATTTGAAAACACCCATCTATATCCCAAAATAATCACATGGTGCTGGTTAATATACTATCCAAAGTGAGGTTATACGGTAAAGCATATCGCTACAGCATCACTTTCGTTTTGGTAACTGAACTTAGTGGACGTACTTTTCTGTACTCTTTATAGCGGGAAGTGAAAAGGTACTTTACGAGTATGGATTTTACTTGCATGTACAGTCCGTCCAGATAAGAGACGTTGGGCGGTCTTTAGCTAAGTTCAACCCCTGGACAAATACATTTGGAAATCGGTTAGTCAGGTTGCATTGTTTGCGTATTCACCCATCTGTGAAACTCTCCACACCAAAATTATATACCTGCAGTCTTATGGTTGCCATGTCGTGAAAAATAAGCGTTTCGAATTGCTGCAGATGAATCTGATCAGTCAATATACTTTGTTTGAAATATGCACGTACATGTATCTTAAACATGCACGTGTATCTTAAACTATACAAGCATAACATCAATCTTCGACAATCTACAATCACACAAGAATTTATTGTTTTATAAAAGATCTGTGTACCCTTTCCCTGTGGCCCAGATATTGAAACCTTATCATGCTGAATTAAGTGTGTGTGTGTGTGTGCGTTGGTGCGTGCGTGTGTGTGTGGAGAAGGGGGCTATTTTTATGTTGTTGTTTTTGTAATGCTATATTTTCGAACTCGAGCTAAACACCAAATCATTTTCTAGCTAAACAAACAGTATTTGGAAGAATATTATATCACGCGAATATATACCAAGTAGCATGCTAAAGATAAACCTGTGTACCAGTAGACGCACACAACTTCAGCAAAGTTTATAGATGAGTGTCTCTTTTGTTATTTTGAGTTGATTTTGTTTGTTTGCATATATGTTTTGCCTCGCTGCTAACATGTTTGCATTCAGGACGCGACGTTTCCCTGTCCACGTAGGTTGTACCAATACTAAGCAGAGAACTTAGGACATTACAAAGTGCTTCGATTGAACCTTCTCAAAATAGCAATTCTTTAATCACAGGTCTAACACACTGGCACTGAGCAACTGTGGATCTCGATGATTCAAGTTGATACTTTACATCCAAGTCAAAAAATTTCAGTCATGTCGGGATGTTTCCTGGGTTGAACCAGTACTAAATAGAGCATAACATGTCTTGCACAAGGACACAACATGGTGCCTCCAGAGACTCAAACCAACGACCACTTTATATCAAGTCGAGCACTCTACCACTGGTTGGCTCTACAGGTATTAAACAGCTATTCAGTCACTGTATCGCCACGTGGTATGCGATTTCCCAGTCTCATGTAAAACTAACGGAGATTGCAACCAGTTGTGGGCATGGCTAGATAGTGACCCAAAAGCCGATTAATAACTACTGTTTTTGAAGGTGTCATTCATGCCAGCCTGTTTGTCTGGCTAGTTCAATAATGTGTAATCACTAAACCTATATTACATTTCGCCATTTATATCCGTATATCATGTATAAAACATTTCGACCTCCCTACATGTACAGGTACCAGTGTATACGGTTTTTCGTTTTAGATGGTTACTTGAGACATGATCACATGCAATCAGATCTTCATTACGCTGTGCAACCTGGCTCTATATCTTTATACATGTATTAGCAACTTGCCGATCTTGACTAAAATCCACATATGATTTTCGGCGATAACTTTTTATTATTGATTTAAGTAAACTATGTTCGCGATGAAAGTTGTAGAGAAATATTAGTGCCAACTTCTACAAGCAGTTCCGACATCATAGATGCTGCAATTTACTCTGCGCATAGATGTACTATTTGAGCATTTTAAGCAAAACGCAAATAAACTAAGTCAAATGTGTCAGTCAGAAATTTACATTGCACCACCCCGGTTCAATAAGAAAGACGACGGATGGCTTGTTCAATTATATTCGAAATCGCGCCTGATTCGCCCGTGCATTAAGCTAGTCGGTTCATCCCGAAACTGTCTGTTTAGGAGCACGTGCATAAGAGAAAATGATGGCGCGTCATGCGATATCACAGCTTCTGTTTCTTCAACTGACCATGCTCATAGTAGATTCTGAACATGCATAGTCATTCTGAGTCTATATACGACAGGATATGCTATTAACAACAGTTGAATAACTTAATATACACCCCTTGTGATTATTCTTTTGAGACGAAACCTTTCTATCATGCCTCTACGAAATTTACCTGTCAATAAAAGACTTAGAAAATTTGGCTGAGTTCAGTTTATTGCACAATCTTAATCTATGTTCACAAAAATCTATTTGTGCCACAAACTTAGGACCTCTTGGAGATATTGGCGCAAATTTTTCTCCACAACTTTCATCGCGAACGCAGTTTGCTAAAATTATTAATAAAAAGTCATCGCCGAAAATCAATGTGAAAAACATAAAATCGAGTTTAGTAGGCACTGGCCAGTGAGCAATAGTATATACCAATGCGTCTGTAAACAAGTAAGACTTAGGGTTTCTGTTTAGATTTGCTTGCGAACGTTTACCAGGCATACTAACCGTATAAAGCTGGTCACCTTTGTCGTCTGCGGTTCAGTTGTTTTGCACGATTAAAACGGTACCTGTGCTGTTTTACCCAATTTACTGTAGACCAGTCTAAATTGACAGTGAATGGCAGTGCTCTTTCTGACACGCCCAACGTCCGTTACCTGGTGGCACTATATTTTGTTTGGGCATGAAGTTCACGTGTCTGGCATAATGTGCCATGGCATGATGTGCCATATTTTCGGACATGATGTGTCCAGTTATTTTATTTGCATGCTTATTGTTGGGGCATGATATGTGCCAAATATTGGCAATAGATATGATAAATTAATGAAAAATATCAGGAAAGTGGCAATATACAATATAGAGAATAGTAAACTGTGTATCTGTGATATGAAAATTATGTCACGAAGGAATGGTGATGACTCGGTAAACAACGAGTCCGCAGGGCGAGTTTTTACCGAGTCACCACCATTCCTGAGTGACATAGTTTTCATATCACAGAAACACAGTTTACTATTCCGTATATTATATACCTTCCACTTATGTTTCAAAAAAAAAAAAAAAAAAAAACGAAGAAAGAAAAAGTCTTTTAACGACCCACATCCCCCCTCCCCCGACTACCCCAACGATAAAACGGTGTGTAGTAATAATTACTTGGCCACGCCTACATGGCATGTCAAGGCTCGCCACGCTCTACGACGAACAACAACAACCTGTACACGCTCGGAATTCCTGGGGTTCTGACTTATTTCTTATTATTATTAGAAGCTAAAGAAATGTGACTGCGTTGTGATAATTTGATATATCATATTTGGGTTGTTTTCCTTACAACGTAATGTTGCAACGGAGCAAAGGGAAAGCACTCTAAAAGACTGCAGAAATGAAATGTCGCGGGGAACTGAAACTGAAAAACATTTTGCTCGTTTGTTTTAGCCATTCGCTGGTCCGTTTCTTTGCTAGTAGATCAGCAATACCTTGAGAAATTGATTGAAATGTGTTTGTCAAACACAATGAGGATGGACTTGTAACGAGAAAAGGATTATTTGGGTTGAGATCAGAGAACTGGAACAGGTCTAGGAATGCAAGAGAACAACTACGGCTCAGATGTAAATATTTGGCTGGTGTCTGATCTAGGTCTAATAATAACATCGGATCTGCATTGTCAATTTTTATGTAGAATGCCGTACAATCTTCGAAATTCCCAAATTCCTCTAAGCTAGACCAGGAGGCAGGGTGATGAGTCTGATTTTATACTCATAAATGCTTTGTGCAAATGTGTATTGAAAATAAGTTGTTCCGACAAAAATATCTACATGGAGCAGTGATGATATGAAAAAGTCATATCATCACTAGTGAAATATTTCACTCCTCAAAGATACTAAAATTATCTCAATGCAAAACAATAGGAAATTAATGCTAGGTATATAATATGACCTTTTATTGCATTTGTTCCAATAACATACAGGGTGTGGCAGAATGCTGTCCAGCAACATCACTTTGGTTACAGTAATATCCAAAGTAAGGTTATGCGGTAAAGCATAACGCTACAGCATCACTTTCGGTTTAGTAACTGAAAGATGAGGTTCACCACTTCGAAAAAGTACGTTTATAAATGCGTCGTAACTGGATATCAAACGTCCCTGACCATACAGAATATGATATCTTTAAACATTTTCCCTCCCACCCTTCCCTTGTGACGTTAATGGACGTATTCTGTTGCACTTTTATCGCATTTGTTCCCACTACTTAAAGGGTGTGGCAGAATGCTGTCCAGTAACATCAATTTGGCTACAGTAAGTTTATATTACGATTATGAACAGATTTTGAAATTTCTTCTGATTTTGCTTAGCCAATTCTATAAGTGACCATTCGTCAGTAAGTATATTGATGTTTCGATTAAAGCCTGTCCCAGGAAACTTCCGGTACTGTCATACCCCATGTTGGAAACTAGAAATGTGTCAGTGTGACACAGATGCATCTGGCCGTGGCCAATGTATTAGAGGAAAAGTCTCTCATATATGATACCCCAGCAACCAATTGGTACCAATTCATTCATTCTTGTAATAAGGAGCAGAAACAAAATCTTGACACGATTTAAAGGCCATAACACGATCTGTTAAAAAGGAGTACTTACAACAGTGTACACGATTGAATTTTCTTTAAACTTTGCATATTAATATTTCCTTATATGCAAACTATGAAAATGCATTTATCGAATTAGATAGTTAAGAATAAGGCTTAGGAAGCAACCCTGACTTATTCCATCTTCGAGGTGGTACATATCTCTAAATTTCTATGTCCTAAATCTATAGTTTTGTGTATTTCTATTAGTTTTTATTTAGATTGACTCTAAAATACCTGGGCATTGTATTATATTAATACCACGAAAACATTTGGATAAATTAGGGTTTATGTTTTCTGAAGAAGTGGTTATAAAATTTAAATATTTTTTCTCAAAAATTGACAAAACATTCATCTTAAGCTTGTAATTCCAAAGATAGATATGTTCTAGTCTTTTTCAAGATATCATATTATCACAAAAACATGCCATATATATCCTGCTGATCTGAGCCAAATTTTTATGAAAATTCAAAACTGGTAACTTCGTGATTTCCTTCCTGTTATGGGTATAGGTCAGTTTTAGCAAAATTGATAATTTAGTTGAAATGAATCAATAACTCGACAGAAGGAGGTTGTTTTTAAATCTACTTCCACTTTTCTTATAGAAAGACATGTTTAGCCAATTTCAAAAGATTTGATGGTCGGAAATGCCAAAGGTCATGGCCAAATGTCATAGCACTGTGGGGCCAAGACAATGTGTATCACTTCCTCAATTCCTGCAAGAAATTGTTTAAGAAACATGATAACATAACAATTAATGTGTGAAAACAAGAAGACCAAGCATTTCCTTCACATCGCAAACAAACTAGAGTAATCACATTTTGGTGCCGTGACCAGGATAAAGTGTAACAGAGTCTTATCAAAGGTATCATAGAACAGCGTTCTACAGGAATAAGTGAGGTCTAGAAACGAACCTGTCTGCCTAGAATACACACAGGGCGTTATTCTAGTGAACCAGGTTTTTAATGAGGCTTACAATTATAAAATAATAGATATAAGGTTCTTCTACTGTATGAGTTGACTTGCCATTAGTTTCTCTTTTGTTTGAATTAACATTCTTAGTTATGTTACATATTAAGTGTAACATTGGTAAGATGAGTTTTAACGTTAGAAACTAGATGTGGTAAGTACAGGGTCACCATATTGTATTATTTTGGGTAATATTATTGTGTAAGCAATTCATTAAATAAGAATCATGGAACTTAATTTCAACGATGAGTGTTTTTTCTTTGCCAATCCATAATAGGGAAAAACACTGCACATATCATTTTCTACCAATAAGCATACTAGCATGGGGATTCAAACTAAGCAAGTATTCAAGTATGTTTTACACTGAAACATAATTATTGCATTTTTTACATTTCAATGCATTAGGGCCATGTGTTTACATCAAGTTGAAAAAATATGTTACCGGTCATTGAATTTAATGAAATTTGGTCAACATTTTCTTAACATATATGGATAGTTTTTATGTTGAAATGGTATCTTGACAAAGACCGCAACATGTTAAAATTCAATTCCAAATTTGACTGAATACAAATTATACAGTTGAAAATTGGATACCATGCCATAAAAATGACTGCCAACCCACTATCCTAATACATACAAAGCCAATTATAGCATCAACGAACTTATCAATGATATAGTTATTTGATAAAACATTTCTGTTACATGATTCCGTTACATGATATGTCAATTGCTTTAGAAATGATTATAAATGGGTACTCTAAGGTATGGTAGTGATATCATACATGACGTCATAAATTAGCAATGTAATTGCATCAAAACTCAAATGCACCATAAATATAAAAGTCATACCCCAAGCAATTAATAAACATAATATTATCAAATTCCAACATGGACACAAACCCATGTTAATTTCCCATACCTTGTAAGAGCCTCTTTGCACCAATTGATGCATAACAATGCCAGCCCAGAGCTTGCCAATATCTAACATTTGCAAAATTGTATCAAATTCCCTTCATTCAGCCTTAAGAAATTGAGCTGATACGAAATTCTGACACGAGTCAAGGGCCATAACTCTTTTATAAATTTGTATATATTGACGCAAAACAATCCAAACCTAGATCATGTCAATATCAAAGTGTATGCAAAAGCTTATTTAAATTAAATCCATTCATTCTTAAGATATTGAGCGGAAACAAAATTCTGACTATGATCAAGGGCCATTACTCTGATAATAATCGGTGAATTTGATCCTTAATCAAATTTGACCTGTGTTTTATGATTATATACCGGTGTATGAAACATAAATCCAATAAAGCAATGTTTTCAAAATATATCACCCGGAAACCATTTTTCTTACAGAAATCAAGGGCCATAACTCTAATAAAACACGGTAAATTTTATTCTTAATCAAACTTGACCTGCATTTTATGAATATATACCTGTGTATGAAATATAAATCCAATACATCAATGTTTTCAGAAGCTATCGCCCTGAAAACTTTTTATATAGATCAAGCGCCATAACTCTGATAATCACACCGGGTAGGCGGCAACATCGATTGCTGAACACAACGAGGAACTGCGATCAATATGTACAGCCGCCGTTATTTGTAGGCCAGTTTATCTGTTTGTTTTTTTTATATAATTTAGCCGTATTTTAATAAAATTGGTTTCGCCTATCTATTCTCAAAGTTTTATGCAGGTGTTGTTTCTGATTTCCAATTTTAAATGTCGTGATATTAACTGATCATTTTTACAATGTTTACAAGGAACACATTCAGTTTAGTAATGCTTATCCTTTTTTTAAAAAGGGATGATAAACAACTGGCTGGTCGCTGAAACATTAGAATGGATCCCAAATTGACCACGCAATGAGGAATTTTAAATGAACTACGTACGATTTAAAAACGGAGAAGTAAATCAAAATGGCAAACGAAAACGCCTTTTCAAAAACTAAAATGCAATCGGTGAACGCTGCTCATAGCAATCGATGAACTAAACATTAAAAAAGCCAAAAATGTCCTAAAATAAGCTTTAAATGCATTATTTTGGTTCTAAAGACAGAAATTAGAGTCCCAGACCCAGTGGACCTCATTGAATATAGCGACATGTGCATACTATATATGATTTTAACTTTGAGTTATTCACATGAATAGGGCGTGCAACACCAAAAAAATTGGCCTGGCTCCTTGGGCCAAGGTCAAAGTCATAAAATTTCAATTACAAAGACAGTGTCAAAGTTTTTTATACCAAACTTTGTGTGCTTTCTTTCAAGTAAAATATATAAAACATATCAAATGGGATGTTTGTTCTGACGCCTGGGTTATGCCCCAGGGGTGGGACTTGAGTGCGCAGGGGCTCTTCTTTTAACATGGTCATGTGTCATATCAAATTGACGGATATGATGAGTAGAACAGAGTGCAAGTTAAATTTTCACTCTAATGTTAAACTGGTGACCTTAGGTGTGGTCAAAAGTTCAAATATCATTAAATTTTAATAACAAAGTCAATTAAAAAGAGTTTATATGTGTATAAAAGATATGAAACATATAGAACAGAATTTTCATTCTGTCGGCTGGCTTATGTCCAGGGTGGGACTTGGGAGTACTGTGGGTCAAAAACTTGATATGGGGATTTGCGATGGCGCCCCATCGACTACGTGTTCTAGTTATTTTATTATAGTCAGCTCTTTATTTTTCTGTTTACTTAATCAGAGTATTAAACAGTTCCAGATCAGGCAAGGCATTTTGTTGAGCTTCAGGGTCCACACTGTTTGAAAAGGCTAATAATAATAATAATAATAATAATAATAATAATAATAATAATAATAATAACAATAAAATAATAATAATTATAATAATAATAAAAATAATGATAATAATTAAAGAAATAAAAGATACTTTAAAGAGGCTAACACACAAAAAGGGTGACAAAGTATATTATATTTACATATTTACTTATTAAACAGTGTGGCTTCGGATCAGGCACAGCACTTTGTAGAGCCTGGTTAGGGTCCAAACTTCTTCAAAAGGTTATCGCAATAAGGCATTCACATACAACAAAAGCAGGTTTTCTTGTTATTAGGCCCATTTATTTCACACGTATTTACTTATTGGACAGCTAAGATACAGACTAGGCCAGGCATTTTGTCAAAAGAAGTAAGTGAGTATGATAATGTAAAAACCACAACCTAAAACTGAAGGCAAACCTACATCACCGCGAGGAAGAGCGAGACAGCAGCAACGAGACAACAGGAAGACCAACAAGGCAAAGCAACCAACTCTCTCTACCCCATCAAGATGATTGCAAATCTAGAATGGACATAAAGTAACGTACAACAAACCATAGAACAATTAAGGACTCCCATAATGGGAGTAAATTCCCACAATGGGAGTACCAATCAACACCGAATCAACAACAACAGAGCCACCGCCTTAGAACGGACAACAGCCTAAGCAACGGGGGCCTAAATGCAGTTTACTGGTATCAAATCTTCGCCCTAGAGTCTACTGTTGTTGAAGTACAAAACATGTTCAGCTCGCATGGCGGCCTTCTAACTATTGCAATGTGTCATCATGGTTAAAGCTGCATACTCTGTAACTATGAACATTTTTCGAAAAAAAAATATTTCCTTATAATCATTTGCAAAAGTAGAATAAAGTTGTGTTGTCACAATAAATCTAATTTCTACAGCTGAAAACTGAATGAAAAAGTGAATTATCTTATAAAAACAGGTGTATTTTCTCTTGTTTGTAATTATTTGCGTCCCTCCAATAATTCTAGACAGTTGATTTTTAACATAAATGCTGTTGTTTTTGCACTGATAATTTGTTAATTATTACGAAAAAGGTAAAATGTATATCTGAATTTTAGTATTTTTACTGTGTTCTTGAAAAATAGAAACATTATTTTTAAAATGAAAATATCAAAAGTTACAGAGTATGCAGCTTTAAGGAACAGATAGCATAACGGATATACGGACGTATGGATGGACAGACGGACGGAGGTGATTACAATACTCCCTTTGCTTTTTAAGAAAGTTTGGGGATAAATATCTAAATATGTTGGGAAGGGTCTTTGAAGAAAAATCTAACTCTGTGGGTGGTGGGTCGAAAAACGTGACGTTATCCTCCAACTAGGGCTAGTACAAAATTCTCAGAAAACTGTGGAGTGCGAAGAAAGCGAAATAACCCTTTGTTTACGGGAAACCCATAAACGATCTTTTGCAAACAATGAAGACCAAGATAAAAAGCTGTATAATGCGGTATTTCGTAAAGGTCTACATTGTTTGTTGAGGAAAAAAAGATTTTCAGTCAAAAATACATTTTTAAACTATAACTTGACACCCCTAGATAAGTACAATGGACTATATTTAGTAAGATGTACCAACGAGAAGGAAGAATCTATTAGTTTACAAAAGGTTAGAATGATTAGAATTTAAGAATACCAATAATGCAGCATCCCCAGCGATGTATTTGTAGACCTTGAACATCCTAAAATGCGTTACATTTCACCATAATAGTGAAGATAAACGGTAAAATGAACTAACAGTCAGTGATTGCAGACGTTGGGTTCTTAGCTTTCTTTCATATGAGTGCGGTCATAAGAAAACCTTTTTCGCCGTGTACCGCAATGTCCGAAACAACCAGGTGTTCTGCTACATGAAGAAGTTTGAACTTTCAGATTTAGAAAGTGGAGGAACAATATAATACTATTTATGTAACAAAATTATAGCCCCTCATCGGTGCTTGTATCCACATCTTACCGTAAAGGCAGGGAAGACCACAGACCTTGGAAGGAGTACAACTACCCTGCCGTGTATCTTGTAGAATTCACAGAGTACAATGTTTCCTGATAGCTAAGTGGTCAGAGTATCCGTGCTGTCTGCGATATGTCCTGGGTTAGAGTCCCGTTTGGTCATATACTTTTTCTTCATGTGTGTCATTTACCCACCCCCATGACCCAACCTGGACTTGAACCCAAGACCCTTTCAGAAAGCGCATGTACTCTTACCCCAGAACTGTCGGGCCACACAGTAGACATGTGACATAGGTTTTGATCCTGAATCTTCCAGGTCCGATTTGAGTTTATTGATCAATATAAACAGAAAACATACTCATAAAGCTCGGATATAGAGAAAAATCTGTGTAAACTATTCTTTTTATTACAATCATCATGAAGAAACATTTATTTTAGGCCGAGAACATGAATGAAACGGGTAAATAAAACAACAACAAAAATGTGTTCATCAATTGCTAGAAACATCGATTGTTATCCTTCACTGGTTGTCATAAATGGAGTTTTCGATTGCCATAGTATCATTACCATCACCCTTTAAAACGGAGACTGCACTTTTCAATTATCAGATAGAAATTATTTAATACACACGATATCCACAAATTATTTAATTTGACCCTTCTGTCTCTGAAACAATCGAAATACGACAAAATGAAATAAATAATGATCAGAAATAAAATGTTATTTTTTAGCCAACTCTCACGCATTTTTGGACAAATATAACACCAAGCACATCTTAGATCTTACCGAAAACTGCTATCATGCTTACTTTTACTGAACGCCAATCATTCCAATGAAAAAAAAACTTGTAAACTTACCAAAAACGGGGACTGTATATACTGATCGCAGTTCCTCGACTGTATTCAGCGTTCGATGTTGCCACCTACCCGGTGTGATAATAATCAGTCGATTTTATCCATAATCTCAATTCACCTGTATTTTACGATTATATACCTGTGTATGAAATATGAATCCAATACACCAATGTATTCAAAAGATATCGCCTGGAAACCATTTTTCATACGGAGATCAAGGGCCATAACTCTGATAATAATTGGTGGATTTTATCTGTACTCTAACTTGACCTGAATTTTAGGATTGTATACTTGCGTATGAAATATGAATCCAATATACCAATCTATTCTAAAGATATAGCCAAGAAAGCATTTTATACGTAAGGGACGTGCATACGGACGTACGGACAATGGTGGTGCTATATGTCCCCCATTAAAAATGGCGGGACAAAAAACAATAACAAATGGATCTGCGTGATTGTCTTATTGCAGTGATTCCAACACCTGTTAAGAGGTACAAAAACAATTTAAATGTATTTTCTAAATATAGTAATGCTTCATGATGGCATTTATGTACAAAGAAATGGATTTTAGCGAACCCAAGGCTAATTGTTTTGCTGTTCATTTCTAATAATAAGCGAAATCATTCATTTTGTTTTGGGATGAATATAACCATAACACTTCCATCTACCTTATAAACAAGAAACCATATCAAAAGTACTTAACAGCTAGCAAATCAAGTACCATTCAAAATACCATATCCAACTTCAATTTGTATCATTTTTCAATAAAAGTGTATATATTGTACAATGAGCTAAGGTTTCAAATTAATCTTCCATTTTCAATACTTGCTGCGTTTATTCTATTATAGCTTTAGAATATTGTAGCACTTAGTGTTTTCGATATGCAGCCCAAGCTTCAGAAACCATGTATGGAAATTAACGCATTTTCATGCAATCGTTTCAAACATTCTGTCATTTCTACCCCGCCCTCTTGTAATAGTGTATATATATCGCAGCTTATTAGTTTGCGAGAGTGTGTTCTAATGTTGATGACTTTAACAACAGAAACCTATGTTCAACTGTTAAGCTATCAAAAAAAAATGTAAAATATTTTAAAATTCGAAAAGCATTTTCAAAATTCTACCACAGACACTCAGAGTTAATTGTTAAATAAAATATCAGTTAAAAAACTTTTCGTAAACTGAGCATACCAGAACCTATTATTTAAGGTTATTTAGTTTATAAATTCAAAAGAATTGTTAGTTAACCTTATATTAGTGATCAATTCAAAACGATAATCCAACGATAATCCAAAGATATAAAAAAGTTGGGTATGACATATGAATCCAATATAACTTGGATATCATGCCACATGTTGCATGCCTGGTTGTAAATTCAATCACGGCTTATAGCTGTGGTTTCTTCTTTAATTGCACAACCGATACACAAGAGAGCCAAGAGGTCAGCCCTCTTCAGCAGGTCAAAGCACCGCCTTTGAACGGTCAGTTAAAAAAACCTGGACGGCTTAAACATGTTTGACAGTACCAACACAACCTCGTCGATTTGGAACCATCATAGAGCCTGCTGTCTAAACCGCCTGTATTGAGTTAAGAAGAAACAAAAGTTGTCAAACGTGATCAGATTGATCACCAACTAACCAGTTTGTCGTAATACATTAGTATTATATCCAATCATTTAATAAAGAAACATTATTTTACTGAACTGAGCTGTACAACTGTTAGTGCAAATGATCGTTTGTTTTTATATATACACGAAGGCGCCATAAAATTCGGGCTCCTAAAGTCCCTAGGGCAAGATAGATTTAAGTCTAACATGAAATTGAGATATTAGTTTATGGTATCAACAATAAAATTAAAAAGAAAAACAGTTTTGCAAAGTTTATGATATAGATGGCCTACTTTAAGAATTTTCTCTATTAAAAAGTTTATTATGAGTGTTGACGTCTGCAACATGGCTAAATGCTCTAGAGAATTGGGTGGGTTGAGAAATATAATCTCCATAGGATGAAGAGCGAGGTACTTCACCATCTAAAATGAAAAAAATGACAATTTCAAAATCTAGATTGTGGCATTTATCGTAAACATTGGTAGAAAGCTGACAAATGCAAATCCAAAAAAGAGGATTCGGTATCAGAGGTATTGGCTTTATTAAGTTGGGGTTCTGAAGGGTATATTTTACTAATATATATATTATATGTTTGAATTATCATGAAACAACTAGATTTAGTGTTAAAAATGTCGCTGATGCCAGCATGGGTATCATCAGAAAGAGAGATTATAACATCATAAAGTCCCTCTCAAAACAAAACAAGAATAGATCCGCAACCAGGGCGTGCTAGCACAATTAGTGCCAATAGGAATCCCTACACCTTTGCTATAC
The DNA here is from genome assembly GCA_964019695.1 of Loripinus fragilis. Lineage (NCBI taxonomy): Eukaryota > Metazoa > Mollusca > Bivalvia > Lucinida > Lucinidae > Loripinus > Loripinus fragilis. Next base: position 56,188 of record CAXHUL010000157.1, read on the forward strand.
AACTTTATGCCAAATCGTATAACAATGTTGTCTAGGAGAAAAGATAATCCGTCACATATATTTTTAAAAGACCATGCATGATATTTTTTAAACCTTACCAGAAGTGAAAAACACGTTTCTGTCACTTCATTCAAGAAAAAGGACGGCTTTCTACTTGGAGAGTTCCTTCAACGATATCAATAAGTTTATATTTTATTAAATCATGGGGTAACGTAGTGTAGAGAATGGACAAAATCGTATACTTAAATCAGAGATCTTTGATCATGACGGTAGCCCAATGTTATGACTCTAAACAACAACTGTGTCTACACTGGTACAGCATGGGCGAAAATTAACTGTGTCTACACAATAAACAGCGAAAATTTACTATTGCAGTGTATAAAATATCTAGGTCGATCGATATTTTAATAAAAGTAAGTAAAAGTGCAAAGATCAGGAATCTATACAATCAAGTACCACACCTGACCCAGGATACCAATGGGAAAGTGACAAACTACAATGAGACACCCCAAACTAGAGCAATGAGGCCATCCCTTTCCCAGTAGGTGACCACATGGTCTTTACAGTATTTTTTCCAGCTTCAGGTCCCCATACTGATGCCAACTCTCAATTTACCACCTTCGTATCATGCTGAAACAAACACTTAATTGCTTTTCGGTAAGATTCAGGTTGTACATATCTTCAAGGGTGTTAGTTGGATATAATGCCAATTTATTTATAGCCGTACATGATCCACAGTGATTGTATTCATTAAATGTTTTAATCATATTGTGTAAAATAAACGAACTCTTTTGTTAAACTATTGACTATTTGCTTGACTATTTTTTTTGTTAGTGGTTTCTTACCGCCAGTTTACGGCGAAGACCAGGGTCGGCAAAAAGTTGACGTGTCTTAAAAGCATTTTGGAAAACATTAATTTGAAGAAAACATGAGACAAATCATTATGTAACTATTATTCGGGTTACTTACATATTGATCCTTGTATCCATCTTCGTCGACACTTTTATACGACAGCAGTGGTGCAACACATTCAAATTCCTATAGGTGATTTCCCAGCAATTCTACTTTCAAAATCGATTGCACACCGGGTAGCTTGATATCAAATACACGCAATGCAGTAGTGCAGTACAAGGTTAGCTTTTAAAAAAGCTTAGAAGCATCGCTGGCGTTTTACAGTTATTAAAGAAGAACTTTATGATTTTTTTATTACTGCATTTGCTGAAGCCACTCTTTTCAGTGTTTCATGGGCTTCAAGCTCTGAGTATTTTTTGTTTTAGTTAACGATTTGTATATAGGTGATCCATTGGAAGCAAATAAAAGACAGGAAATATGCATATTCCGGTAAGACTGCTCATGAACACACTGAATAATTGTAGAGTTAACCCCCTCCCAAGCAGTATGTATTAGGTCATTCAACCGTATTCCTCAATCGAAGTAAATGCACATAATGCCTAGGGGCACACATTGAAACTGACCCATCTACATCTAGATATTTCGTCACATTTAGTCTAGAATATCCGAAGGGCCCATGTTTGATTGGGATTCTCGCTCAGTGGTAAGGTCTCTAATAGGCCTTTTCGCTTTTAGAAGCAATCCAGTATCCAAAGTATATCAACATCGCTCACGCAATGATGAAAGGACGTGTAACGGTTTTGTATTACAAATGGCCCACTTTTACAGTAAAAAATCGATTGTAAAGAAATCCCTCCAAAATATTACCAAATGATACCTAAGAGTCTCTAGTTTAATGTCCACAATTTATTTTCTTCATTAAAATGTATTTTTATGATAAATTTTGGGGTTAAATGCATGCCCTATCAACCACACTTAACACTAAGTCTATGGTAAAACCAAACACCCTCGTGTACTTCGTGACTCAATTACATACATGTCCACATGCGGAACCGGATAAAACTATTTCTCATTTTATTGTGCATAAAATATTACACCATAAAATGCTAACTCTGAGCCGGTTCCGCATGTGGCAAATACTGTAAAAAGACTTTTTCTGCAAATTTTATCCTGAAATGTACTATTCAATTCATACTTATCAAAGCACTGAGAGTACTAAAATCACTGGAGAGACGTAAGATTCCCGTACAAAAATGGAATACAATGTACATATTAGCAAGCTCGTATCAATATTATTTCTTACAAACAGTCCTCGGATATATTGCGTTTGAAAAGCAAATACAACAACATTTCAGTAAATGCGAGTCATATTTGAGGGAGAGAGAGAGAGAAAGAGAGAGAGAGAGACCAGAGGAGAGAGAAGGTGCAAGGAGAGAGTTTGATGTGCCCCCTTCTTTAACTGATACATAGATTTCTGGAAACAGTTCTTTGGTACAATCTGCTTTTAAAAAGACAGCTCACCGCCACTTTTGTTTTGGCATGGCCCATTGCTTTGAATTAAGATTGTCAAAAATGGCAAATTATGTGATCATTCTTTGGAGCATGAGGAAAAAATAATCAATTATTGGTATTCTCAATATACAGGGCAGACACTGTTTAATATGGTCATACTAGAGTAGTTAGGAATGGAAAGTATATATGTCCCCCCACCCACTTAAAGGAGTTATGTGACGCTGGTGATCTTGGAATTAAGGTCAATTTCACCGAATTCTAGTCATTCATTAAGGTCTTCCCAATGAGTTATCTGTGTAAGTTTGGTAAAAATTTGGTCATTGGTTGGGAAGATAGAGTACAGACAAGCCTTATTTATATATGTCCCTGGTGATCTTGTAAATATGGTAGAGGTCACCTAAATCTTATAATTCGTTTTGGCTGTCCCAGATAGGTATCTGTGCAAGTTTCGACGAAATTCATCTAGCGGTTCATAAGGTAGAGCAAAACAGCACATATATTGGAATCATTTGATATGATTCCAAAATTTTGATAGAACTGTGTCAGTTTAATGGTAATATTATTAAAGTGAGGTTATTTGAACAAAAAGGAGCTGGTGTGATGTATACAAATGCACACTCTCAACATATATTGTAACTCACCCTCAAAACTAACACCTATCTATATTTTTTGAAGTTCGTAACTTCTCATGTACATATACGATGTATATAGGACGCGCAGATTTTGTCGCAAATAAACCAATGTAATTCTTTGATTTAGTTTTGTTCTTTTCAATTCATTATCATTTATGCAAGAAAGCATGTATAAAAACAGCCAATGGACTAAATGCGAACGCCCATGCATTTTATTCATAATGAGTGAAATGCGCTTTTCATGCTTACATGTGCACAATACCTGTGCTAAATTGTTTGTTTCCTCAATGAATATCGCTCTCGTTTGTTTGGTTGTTTGATTTGATTCTTTACGTCCCATCAACAATCTTTCAGATTTATAGGGATGGGTCTACCTGGGTTGAACCAGTACTAAGCTAGGATAAATGTGTTTTGCTCAAGGACCACAACGCAGTGACGCCGGTGAGGCTCGAACCCGCGGCCCTTCGGCCTCGAGTCAAGCACTCTACCACTGAGCCACTGCGCTCCCTATATCGCTCTCGTAAAGTGTTTGCTAAAATAGTGCAGTATATATACAACAACCACTTATCTGCAGATGGTAAATAGTCACTTGTACCAACAAACACATACATTTAATATTCAAGGAGCGAAATACTCTGTTTTAGATGTTTATTCACCTTTATTAAAACACAATGTATTTTGTTCAAACGGTTCCGAAATCCCTGCATTGACTGCAGTTGTCATCCTTGAAATAGATGTCTGCACCACAAATGCTTGAAACATGGCTAAGTGTTTTAATGCTCTACGTCACTACAGTGAACCATATTTCAGTCAAGACGTTTCCTCGGTTGAACATGTATTACGCAATAAAGATGAAGGGTCTTGCACAATGACACAAAACATATGTTTCTTCGGGATTGTAAACTGCGAACCCTTAGTTACACGTAAGATAATAGGTAAGTAATATAGACCACAGCGCTATCACGACTGTTGGATATCTGAGCTGGGACATGCGTAAAATATGGAGCAGATATGCATTCTGTTCATGTAACCTATGACCGCCTGCTTTGACATGGCCTTAAAGTATTCATTTATTCTGCATATTCATCCACAAAGGTTCACAGTTTTGTGAATTAATCTTATAATCGAATCATGTGTTTGGAAGATACGTCACAGACACAAATGTGTGACATACAGACGAACTGACAGATGAACAGACAGATAAACAACACTCACGTGTGTCCATTTAATAATTGTGGCTGTGAGCAAAAAAAAGTGTTCAAAGCTTCCATTATCATTTCTGTTGCTTTTCATGTTTCATACTTATCCAGCAAAAAAGGTTGCGCATGTAATGCCGCGTTTAACAAGTTACATGAACGCTTGTGTACATGTCGTACTGATTATATTGATATGAATAAACTGGAATAGGCTTGTTTGAGCTATTGATTAACTGGAAAAGGCGATAAAACATTAAATGTTCAATATATATTACACCTAAAAACAACATATCATCAAGGTAATCATAAACACAGTATTTAGCCAAGTTTTAGCATAATTTTTAATTAATGATGGTAGTGTTAGCTCAAATTACGACATAGACATGACGAATATAAACATACGCATGTTTGGTATTATGTTTGAGGTCACTTTGCTTGTTGCATCTTTAAAACTATCCACATTCATGAACAAACCTCTGTTTATACACACTAGTGAGAAACTTTAATTCATGTGACTGCATATGCCGTCGTTAATTCAAAAACATGCTCATGTGAAAGGACAAAGATCAAACCACCATATATTCAAATTTCAGCCAAATCATTCGTGGGCCAAAAAACGGCCAAACCGTTACACGTCCTTTTGGAAGTAACTTGGTCGACGGGGAGTCTGAGAAAGAACTGTAAAAGACACTGCTGTTGGGGAGTTAACACCTGATCCATTTCCGCAACTTGCTAATGGAACAGGCCCGAATCGAACACGCGCCCGATAGAAGTTTACTAACGTATATCACTGTCAACTGCAAATGTTAATTGGGGCGAGTACTCTACCACACAATTGCATACATTGGTATGCTGTTCATGTGTGCGGTTACAAAAAGTACCGGAAGCTGGGCGAAATCATGAACCCTTAGTTAACCACTGATGTATTGTAATGAAATCGAAATGAGCATATATAAATTAACCCATAAAGCGCCACTTATAATTTGCAGCAGACGACAATTTAAAATGTTGCTGCTTTTTCAAAAACAAAAAACAACAAATAAGGTTTGAAATTTCATAAGATAAAAAAACAACTTTTTGTGGATTTTCCATGGGTAGTAATCAGTACTGGGCCGGGAGGGTTTAAGATATGTGTGATACAGTTGTTTGTGGCCGTGTTCCTTGGCTGTACCAGTACTGTCCGGGTGGGTTTATGGTTTTGTGGATCTAAGGCTCAACTGGCAGTTGTTCTGGTTTTAAAGCGTCTCAGAAGACGGGGCAACAGCTTAAAGTCTCATCCGACAGACTGGGAGAAGCCGGGAATCGAACCTGCGACCCCTGGTTTACAAGACATAGGTTTATCCTCTACACCACGGCGGCTTCACAAATAAACTTTTTGTGGCTTTTCCATGGGTAGAAACCAGTACTTAAAAAAAACTTTTTTGTGGCTTTTCCATGGGTAGAAACCAGTACTGGGCCTGGAGGGTTTATGATTTGTGTGTTTATTATATGACGGGAACTCCCGAAGGCTCAACCGAAAGTGGTTTTATGGAGAAGCTGGGAAACGAACCTGCGACCCCTGGTTAAGGCATAGCGCTTATACACTACACCACGGGGGCTTCTACTAAATTTTTTGTGGCTTTTCCATGGGTAGAAACCAGTACTGGGCCGGGAGGGTTTATGATTTGTGTGTTTATTCCAGACGGGAACTCCCGAAGGCTCAACCGAAAGTGGTTTTTTGGAAAAGCCGGGAATCGAACCTGCGACCCCTGGTTTACAAGGCATAGCACTTATCCACTACACCACGGGGGCTTCTACTAAACTTTTTGTGGCTTTTCCATGGGTAGAAACCAGTACTGCGCCGGGAGGGTTTATGATTTGTGTGTTTATTATATGACGGGAACTCCCAAAGGCTGAACCGAAAGTGGTTTTAAGGAGAAGCCGGGAATCGAACCTGCGACCCCTGGTTTACAAGGCATAGCGCTTACACTACACCACGGGGGCTTTTAAGATATTTCATGCTCGTTAATGATAAGTGTTATGAACAGTCAATATCTTTTAAGCGTCATCATAATCAAATCAGAGGAGTTATTACCATTGAGTTATAATAGGCACATATAATGAGCCGCGACATGAGATTTCCAACAGTGAAGTATGTGCGACCAGCAAAGTCTCAGATCAGCCTGCGCGCAGTCTGACCAGAGCCTTTGCTTGTCGCTTGAATATTCTATGAATTCCATTTGGAGTTTCTTAGCTTAAAGGGAGGCTGCACATGCTGGGCCGAGTCTATTCGTGTCAAAATGCCACATTGTTGATAATCACAAAGCTAGGCTCAAATGCAAAAATTATGTTAAATCTTTTGTGTAACGAACTTTACATTTCTCCAAACCTATTACATCTGACACCATTCAATGGCGTAGCCGGAACGCTGAAGAAGCTACGCGCATCAAAGGGAGACTACTGTATATAACATTGATTCTCTACAAGTATGTCCCTTTTCAAATTGGAACATCTCTTAAAGAAAAAAATTTGCTCCCAGAGGGAGCGAATTCTTTCCTTTAAGGCAGTTCCTTGTGGTATGTGGAATCACTTTAACAACATTAGGTGAGCTCCCTAAGTTGAGTGTTACTATTTTTATCACGCACATACGTATACTGCGTAATGGGAGCTACGCCAATGGCATTTCATTATAGGTTATGATTAGCCTGTAAATAAGCGTTTCAGTGTGTATAGTTTTACCCCATCCCCTGACCCCTTAGGTAGGGTAAATGCCAAATGTTTAACTATCGCAAAAACTACGCCAGTTGTCAATATTTTCACTAAAAGTTTGCATGCAGCAGAGGATCGCTGGATGTGAAACATATCATACAGAATTTTAGTTTGAAGGTATGGGCCCAAACCCCTGAGTAGACTTAAGAAGTGAGACATAGCCAAAATTAAACTTTGTCAGAATATAGTCATGTCGCATATCAAATTAAAGCGAACGCCGCATATAGCAAATATTATTTCTGCAGACACACGCTTGACCCCAGTGATGGAGTCAAAAGATAAAATATTTTTTTTTCTTCTGAAAGTAGTCAGGTTACATACTAACTTAAAGGCAATAGAGCCTAGAGCAAAAACTTTGACCTATTCAATTTCCTGGCTTCTGGGTTTGAGTTGAAAGCTAATATGTTGAAATTGTGCAGATAACAATATTTTGTATTGAACTACAACAGAGCTGACTGGCTTTTTGTTTTGGTCTGAATAATACGCTATGTAAACTAAAGGGTCGTAGAAATTGGATTCATGTTTTATGATTTACATGTGTCTCTAAAATAACTCTTCGTCGGAGGACACAAATTCGACGAATTTGCCTTGTTTATCAAAAGAGACAGCATGCAGAAACATAATTTTTGACATAATTTGAAATCAAAAAATGCTTTTATGTCATTGAAAATAAGCTCTTTATTCCCTCAAATCAATATATTCTAAAAGTTTGGTGAAAATCCATGCGCTGCTTCATGAAAGAAGCATGAAAGAAAATGCTGATTTTATCATGGCTTTAAATAATGATGGTGACCTTGAAAATTAGGTCAAGATCACCACAATTTTATCAGCTTTTCATTTTGATACAACAAGCGACCATGAAGATTAGGCCAAGGACACCACAATTTAATTAACTATTCATAAAACTTGTCGCATCGTGTGGCGTTAGATACCGGTCTGGTTGTGTTTTCTCAGTGTTTTTAGACGGCCGTTCGGTGTGACAGTGTTCAATATTATGCGTAAATTCGGGAAGGATGATACGTTTTTCAAGAGAATTTTTTGTATTTTACACAGCACTGGTTATCTACACTGCATCCGTAAGTATCAGTTAGATTTTTTACTACAGCCGTTATTGTTCGATTTCGCAATTATTAAATTATCAGTTTTTTGTGAGGAAAACAAAATGAACTGTGCTGAATCTGCTACACAGGGGTGACATTTCCCCTGATACGGATCTAAAATTTATGGAAATTTACGACCTGATGGGAGAAACCAGATATTGATATGAGTTAACAATGCATGCAGCTGAGCAACAAAGATATAATTTATATATAACATGAGTACTACGTCATACGGAATATTCGTTAGCTTTTAAAATATGTGTCAAAGTTTCATTATTTCAAACCGATCTTTTTCCACAGTAGAAGAAAACGATGTTTAAACTAATCTAGAAATTGTTCCTGCAGTCGGAAATGCATATAATTTCAATTGTTTGAAAGAGCTATTTGATGGTATATACACTCAAACAAAAAAGAAACGTCCGATTTTCATGGTACAGTATCTTTCGCTCCAGCTTAGATGTTGCGACAAAAATAAAACCAAAATGTTAATCAAACGTCCGACACACAAAAAATGGTAATTATTTGATTTTATCTTCTTATCTTCAACGGTTATTAAACCTTATGTTTACACACCTTTTTCCATTATCATCAGGAAGTTAATCATCAAAACGTGACACATTTTACGTTACATGGCTACCAGAAGCGTCCGACGATGAAAAACATCTAAAATCCCAAGTCTGCTTATTGAACGAACGAAATTGCAGTTCAAAATCATTCATTTACAAAATTATCTAAAATTACCTCCCTTTGAATTAAACAAGAACAAATTAAGAACTTTCAAATCTCCTTAACCTAACATCATTTTGAGACCGTTTTTGTTTTAATTTGTGTGTTTGTTTATGACAACAATTACACAATAGAGAAAAACATAAACTATAGCTGATGCCGGGCATCAAAGGTTCACAAAATCAGCGTTTTATACCCCACCCCTTCCTGACAAATCATCAGAAAATTTCCATTATCAATTGTTTTGATGCTGATTAGTCTGAATTACTGTTAAAATGCTTGTGACGACGGAAAAACATCAAATTTGTTCGATTTTGTTGATTATCAAAATGTTAGGCCAATAATGAATTTTCTGAGTGTTTTCACGCACGCTCGTGATCGATGTTTTGTGACGTCAGAGTATGTTACAAACAAATGACTGTTGCGTAAAAAGCAATGCATACAACTAGCCAGCTTATCTTACAAGAGAGTTTGTTCAGTGATGTTTAAATGTGCTTGAACAGTTCGGGATTATGGCGGACACACAAGCTATTGATGTTGTGACTTTTGAATTTAAGGGTACTCGTGTTCGCTGCTTTTTCAGCGGCTCTACTGATTATCAAATGGATTACTCTTGGATGCAAATTATTTCTAAATGATCAAAGTTTGTAAGGTGAAAACTTAAATGAAATGCGTTCATCCATTTGGAACTGGCAGACATAAACTTCAAGCGGATCCAGGGGTCGCGAGTTCGATCCCGGCCCGGTCCCATACTTTCGTGGAGATTGATCATGAAATACTTTCTACGGTCATTCTCCTCCCTTCCGCTGATATGATTCATTCAAGAACGGTTGTTGTCAGTTACAAGCGAAAGTATGTGCACGAATTACTGGTTATCCGCTTGTTCAAGCCTGCCCAGGAAAAAGTGTGTTTAGGTGAACTGACCGTCCCGCAATGACCATAGCTGTTGACTTGGAACTTAAAGCAACAAAACAAACAAACGTCAAGCGGACATAACTTTATTGTTTCAGTATACATATTTGTAATATCAGTAGAGTTACATGTATATGCACGACTA
>CAXHUL010000157.1:66033-78461 GCA_964019695.1 Loripinus fragilis
GCTAGACACTGCATGAAAAGTCCGTTTTACTGAAATTTATCAGGGGGTGTAAATAAGTGATAAATATTCAAGCTGTATGAAATACACTTTTACATACCTGTTTGATTTCGGTGTTCATACCATACCTGTTTAATCACCCTTATGCTATGCATAAATATCTGGTAAATATAATGACTATATTTATCGTTTGGGTAAACATGTATGCATACAGCCCATAAATTTATCGTATCTCAATAAGTTGGGTAAAGGTTGTTTCATATAGGCATTTATCGCAACATTTATCCAGCATCTGTAAAGTACAGTATTGACCGCATTTATATGTCTGTATTTAAATGCATTAAACATGGTCAAATATTAGTCAAATGTTTGACCTAAAATGCTGACCTATGACAACATATGCGCATATAGCTCACTTATTTGTACATGTTTGGTTAGACTCATAAAGTTTGTTCCATGTGAGTATGTATTGCAACATTTACATAGCGTTTGTAAAATACAGTGGATGCCGCATTTATGTGTCTGTATTATTATGCATTAAACATGGTCAAATGTTAGTCAAATGTTTGACCTAAAATGCTGACCTATGACAACATACGCGCATATAGCTCACTTATTTGTACATGTTTGGTTAGACTCATAAAGTTTGTTCCATGTGAGTATTTACTGCAACATTTACATAGCGTCTATAAAATACAGTGGATGCCGCATTTATGTGTCTGTATTATTATGCATTAAACATGGTCAAATGTTAGTCACATGTTTGACCTAACATGCTGACCTTTGGCTACATAGGCGCATATAGCTCACTTATTTGTATGTGTTTGCTCAGACTCATAAAGTTTGTTTCATGTGAGTATTTATTGCAACATTTATATAGCGGCTGTAAAATATAGCGTATTAAACATGGTCAAATGTTAGTCACATGTTTGACCTAAACTGCAGACCATTGGCTACATATGCGCATATTGCAAACTCTTTTGTACGTGTTTATTCAGACAAAAAAAGTGTGTTTCATATAGGTATTTGTGACAACATTTATCTATCATCTGCAAAGTGCAGCGGATACAGCATTTATAGGTCTGTATTTTATGTATTAAACATGGTGAAATATTAGTCAAATGTTTGACCTAATCTGCTGATCTATGGTTACATATGCGCATATAGTTTACTTATTTGTGCACGTTAAAATTGTTTCATGTAAACGGTTATAGCATCATTTATCCATCATCTGTAAAGACCAGTGGATACGACATTTATGTCTGCATTTTTATGCATTAATATTGTGAAATATAAATCAATATTTTGACTTAAAAAACTGCTAATTTATGGCAATGTATGCGCATTTAGCTCACTTAACTGTTCATGAAGTAAATCTGAAACACATGCGAGAATGTTAGAATTTAATAATTTATTAACGTGATTACCATGTATTAAACTCTGCTTATATCTCTGAGACATTATGGTTTTTTTTGTTTTTTTTTATTTGATTCTTTACGTCCCATCAACAATCTTTCAGATAAACAGGGACGGTTCTTCCTGGGTTGAACCAGTACTAAGCTAGGATAAATGTGTCTAGCTCAAGGACCACAACGCAGTGACGTCGTTGAGGCTCGAACCCGCTGCCTCTCGGTCTCGAGTCAAGCACTCTACCACTGAGCCACTGCGCTCCCATGAGACATAATGTGACTTTGCAAAAAAAATCCAATTGGAGATGCGTTCTTTTAAGATTGTAAAAATACCATGAGGCTTGGGTTAAGAAACCAAAGGGAATATTTGGTCTATAAAATCAATTTCTGCAAATGAACATGTTACTGTATAAGCTTGTTGTCTCGCCTGGCATCATTATCATATCCCTTCTTATAAGCGAGTTGCATAGTTGTCTTATCTAATCACAGCAGGTACGTCTGGGTAAAACATAATCCAGTGTGTTGTAATAACTGATAATATATGCCATATAATTATGAAGCATCTGCCTGGGTTGCATACGAACGACAAAGATTCAGATCAGCCTGTGCATCTTCACAGTCTATATTGGAAAGTATTATAAGCTTGCTTTATAGTTAGACAAATCAAAATTCTACAAATTCTTCAACAATCCACTTTACAGAAGTATCAAAGCTAATCTTCTTACAAATATTCAGATGCAATAAAGTCCAAGTAACTTCTGATAGTTGTGGATATACCCCCCTCCCCACCACCCTCCACCCTTCTGACTATACCGGCTCAGGTGTGCTAAATCGATAGCTATGCATACAGGCAAGCGCAGATCGCTTATGCCAATGTATAAAGAACAATTCTAGGGGCGTGCGAATTGTTGCACTTTCCATTAGTTCTCATGAACAGACTCAATAAAAACAAATCTGCTGTTTTCTTATATTGTAGGTTCTCTCTATTTCTGAAGACTGTGTGTATTCAGATTAGTCTGTCTCCAAATAAATTTAATCCATATCTACGAGCATTTTGTATGATAAGTTCCAAACGAATTACGGACAACTCGGCCCAAAACCAACTCGGCCCATGCTAACTCGGCCCACATAAAATTCGGCCCTTGCCAACTCGGCCCAAGTTTATAAGACAACTCGGCCCAAATCCATATTTTTGAAGTACCCATGTATGATGCAATAAGAATGTCTGTGCATTAGCATACATGTTTAAGCAGCGGCGGATCCAGTTTGGGTTCAGGGGGTTAGAACCCCCTCCATACACCCCATTTTCAGATATCCTATGAAAATGAAATAATTTGGTCTCAATAGGGCCAAATTATTTCATTTTCATGGGAATTTTAGATATAATGACATGTGCATGTAAGCCTCGACATTCACCGGATGTTTCTGACATTATCTCTGTACATTATTATGCCGTTTCTATTAATCTGTATGTATTTTAGTTTGCCGTCTATACATGTACATGTATGTCTATCCGTCTGCCTGTGCATGAACATTCATGTGTCTGTCTGTTTTCTGTACATGTGTGTGTGTGTGTGGGGGGGGGGGGGGTGCGTGCGTGTACGTACGTAGGTATGTATTGGTCCCATGTGCGGATCCTGTAAGCTGGCCGTCGGGCCTGGACCCCCTTCCACTGACAAAAATCCTGGATCTGCGCATGGGTCCGTCCATCCATCCTTCAATCCATTGAAAATTGTAAAGTGATCAATTAAGGAGATTAGCGTGTTTGGACGAAGTGTCAATTGATGCACACCTTTAATCATCTTAATTTTATTGGCGTAATTATGTTGATCACTGGCAACAGCCTTAATGAATCGCAAATATGTAAAAATCAGTGTCTTTAACCAGTGCATAACTTTGTCGAATGACGACATTTTTGTTCTTACATGGGCCTTCAAAATTTCATTAAATTCTTCCAGAGACCAGAGACTATAGCTCTTTTTTTTCCTCACTTATCTCTGACACTAGTTTACTCATAATGTCTGAAATGTTGGTACCTATCCCATCGACGAGCAGAGAATGATCAGACGAGCCTGCACATACGCGCAGTCTCGTCAGAGCCGTCGCTGCTATCAAATATAGAGTATGAAACTATGGATTTATGCTTCTAGCCTCGCACCTCGCACCATTTTTCCCATTTATATATGTAATTTGGCAAACAGTGAAGACCCAGAAGAAATGTCGCATGATGCCTCATTTCATGAGGGTCCGCACTGCTTGCTACTGCTCAGTAGTACCAAGACGGTCTTTTGAGAGAAAAAAAAGGAATTAGTATGCTCAGACCAATTAGGTAACGAATTTACGCGTATGCTCATTTGAACGTGCGGTGTATTTTTTCTTTCTTTAGAGTCTGCAACATCCCCTCACGAGGATTACGTGCAAGTTGATTACGCCTTACAGTCACGGTACTAAGTTTAAAAAAAAGGTAGATGATAGTTGTTAAAACTATATAGTTGTTATTGACTATAAAAGCTTGGCTTATTACGAGATATGGCAATTTGTGACTTGTCGTTTGTGTCTGCGCTGTTAACCATTATAAAATTCAATATGCACAAACGGGTAAGGATACTTGATTCTTAGGGCGAATCTTGCAGTTAATAAATGATAAAGCACACATACTTCAATCCCTCTAAAATGTGGGACGAGTTGTCTTTTATAAAACTTAAATTGGGCCGAGTTGGTATGGGCCGAGTTTTGCATCTTGGGCCGAGTTGGCATGGGCCGATTTTTATGTGGGCCGAGTTGGCATGGGCCGAGTTGGTTTTGGGCCGAGTTGTCCTGCACCCGTTCCGAACTACTACATGTTTATTTAGGGTATGATACCAAACTCCATACCTGTGATGTTGACAGACTATAATTAAAAAATAGTCTAGTTTACTGTGTCCAGCATTGGGTCCAGCATTGTCATTTTATTGAAAATCGAGTTTCTACATTAATGACAGCTGAAAATTGTCAAATTTAGCAGACGTTAATTATGAGCTTATTGCATAAGAATAACTATGTGATTCGACCTGTCACGTAATCAGATCAGCACCAAATGGGGAGGTATGACTAGGTCTTGCTGTAAAGAACTGTAAGAAACACATTCTTACGAGGCTCGAGTTATTTACAACCATTTGCCGACCTTCTTATAACCATTTTTGCAAAAATAGTACCGATTCAGACCAGCTGACTTTTGATAATGCCAGCTGATCTGGATCTACACTACTTTTTTTAATCCAAATAAAAAATAATTGCTAGATGCGACTTTTGTCGTTTGCTGATATCTTTTGCAAACAGTTTAAATCCAGATCAAATCTGACATTTTATCAGAGCTGTTCTGGGTCATCAAACCTCTTGTCACTCTTATAGTAAGCCAGAAGGAAATTTTGGGTTTTCACTCAATGGCCAGCATTTTTAGCCGTATCAGTATGACCGTTCATGAAATTTCAAATGGGTGTCAATCAGTGCCGATCCAGATCAGCTGTTTCTGATGAAGCCAGCGGATCAGGATCTACACTGTTATTTTTTCAGATAAACACTATCCTTGCTAGCGACGATTTTTGTCGTATTGCCAATAACCTTTGCAAATCATTTAGATCCAGATCAGGCCATACCTTTTGTCTGGCCTGTTTTGGATCCAAACTGGTGGTATTCCCGAAAGCTATTTCTGATGTTCTCTCATTATGCATTTTAAAAATGTGCTATCTTCACCAATTATAATAGCCACATGACCTCTCGTGATATTTCACGCCGAGATATATCAGTGCATATTCAGATCAAATGGCTTCTGATGAAACCAGTGGATCATGGTCTACACTGTTTAACCACGATTAATTCAAATAAACTCTTCCCTGCTAACAGTCACTTTTGTCTTATGCTGATTACATTTGCAAACTGTTTAGAGCCAGACATGGATCCATCTAATGATGTGTTTCACACATTGTTGCCATATCACTAAGCCTATGTTAAAACAGAATAAAAAAGCATGTTTTATTTCAATTATTTTATTTAATGATTAATGAACAACACGCAAGCAAACAACAATATTTTATACTTTAAATAATAATAATTCATGAGCCTCGCCATCGAAAACATGCGAACAAAAAAAAAAAGATTAGGATGCATATTTATGCAGACTGGTCAATGTCATTGTCGTTTGCTACATACATTAGGTGAAAAACAGAGCCGAAGCTGAGTAGTCGTCAAAATAATCGCAGCAAACAGGTTTTCATGGCATATTCCATTGGGATTTTCGACCAAAAATGCTCACACAAGTTAACTCAGCTACAGAAACAAGCTAGGAAAGTAATTTTTGCGTGCCACTAGTTTTACTATTGTACTTTAAAGAGCGTGAATAACAAAGGCGCTGACGAGACTGCGCGGATGCATAGACTGGTCCATGCCTTTGTTATTTTCATGAAAAAATGCATTTTTTTATACTTGTCAAACGCATTATTTCAAAATTGGCATCAATTGATTTTTATTTTTCAAATTGTTTCGAAAAGTTATTTTAAGAATATCATCAAAGTATTAAACAGTTTAGATCCAGATCAGGCCTGGCATTTTCCGGGCCAGATCTTGGTCTAAGCTGTTTGAAAGACACTCGTATGCAGCAAAGTCGGGTTTTCTGTAGAAGAATCAGATGAGCCTGCTTATCTTCATAATCACACAAAATCGCCCACAGCTGGCGTGTGCAACCTATCACCACGGGATAGCTAAGCACACGCCATGTATTAATAATCTTTTTTATTGGTAACGACCCACTTATCCGATATATGCATTCAGTGAAGACTCCAGATACTGCATTTTGATTAAGTTCCACAATGTTATTTGTTAAGGATTGAATTTAGTGATAACCATATTTTATTACTGTAACTGACTGTTGTATGGAAGTCGCTGAAAAAATGATAAGGATGATCGGCAAGCTTCATTTCATAGCTTTTTCCACACTATACTGAATTAACTGAACGACTGAAAAACACGTTTAGTCTGAAAATCCATTTTTATTTGAAGAAACAAAACATTCGTGCTGGCAGTGATATGTTGCTTGCTGACAGTGACATTAAATGCTATGACGTTGCTTAGTGGGGCTGTGCGGCTTGTATTTTGAACAGCTGCATGACTAAGTCAACAGAATCATCCAGTAAAACTCAAAACAGCCTTGAATATGTTGTACATGTAAGTTGAAGGAAACCCACAAGTTTCATGTTTTTTTCTGTCATTTATGTTGGGCCTCGACGCGAGAAATCCTGTCATTGGTGTTTCCGACATAGTAAGTCTCTAACAAGTCTGCTTAGCTACAGAGACTAGCTAGAAAAATGAAATTTCGCTTGTAGCAAGCCTGTCTAGATACGAAACTGTTTGAAGTGAACAACAAAGGTGCTGACCAGGCTGCGCGGATGCGCAGGCTGATTTGCATATTTGTTGTTCACAAACCAACCACCACAGGTTTTCTCGTCGCCTGAAATGAAAATGTCATCAGAGGGGTAAATCTATAACATCTGAGTAGTATTACACCTTATGGCTATTTCTCAACTTTAACCTATGCGTGTAAAACACACATTGAAAGGTAGACATGCCATCAAGAAGGGTCAAATAGTTTCGAATATTTACAGAAAAAAATAGACTTTAGTTTTTCTTACTATCGGCTAGGCTAGTTTTCTCGCCTCTAGGCCCGTTTAGATTCTCGCTAGGATATGCTTTTTTGATAATAAATTGTTAAAAAATCTTATGTATTTGTCTTTGATATTGGTTTATGCCCCGCCTCTGCAAGGATTCATAATTTAGAAATCTTGTCCTATACATTGCTTCATATCCTTCCTGTTGTTCATCAATCCATCGAAAATTTGATATTGAAGATGTACCGTACTGACTGGCACGCCAACAAAACGATCGGCTCAGATGCAGCTGTATGCCCTGAAAAGACTTTGGGTTAACCAGTTTACCAATTCCATAATATTAGAGCCACGGCATGAGATTTCCAACAATTTGACATTTTAGACTCGGACGAGCCTCTGCAGCATTCTTTTAAGATTAGAAACTCCAAATGGTGTTCAGTCAGTAGCTTAACAATCATAGAATACTCAAGCGACTAGCAAATGCTCTGATCAGACTGCGCGTATGCGCAGGCTGATCTGAGGCTTTACTGGTCGCACATACCACATTGTTGGAAATCTCATGCAAAGGCTCAATTATTTTTATTATATCAAATAAGTTGCTGTGTAGTTTGGTGGTTGGGGAAATGGACGGCCATCGGTGATTTTTTTAGGGAGTATGCGATAAACGATGATCTCTCTCCCTGTTTCTTGCCAATTACGGCTTAGATATTTTGGGTGGGCTTTTGGGACAAGACCTCGCAAATCGCGTGCTAAAATAAAAGTAGGCCTACCTTTTGAAGATAGCACATGTATAAAAACTTTTTTTCGCATGGTGACGGAATGTGAATATGGTACCTAATGTGAAGCAGCTCGCACCATCAGGCGGTCTCTGCCACGAGTGCGGTGCTCTGAAGAATTGATTATTTTGACTTTTCATCGAAATGAAGTCTGCACGCTAATTTATTTTCCGTGTTTAACTAGTTCTATACTTCTACTACGACCTCTAAGTAATGACCCTCGATTCATTCAATGCATTTACCGTTAAGCGTTTGTGGAAGTTTTTTTTATATGGTGTAATTTTTTTAATTGTGTGTAAACATTTTGGACCTCGATAAAGCCCGACGTCTGTCGTGTCTAGTCTCTGTCCAAACTATTTATGGGAATGTTTTGTGGTGTCAGCCAAGGTTGTTGCCACCTATTCAATGGGTGGCAGCTCCAAACAGTCTGGAACAATATCAGGCGCAACTTTATGTCTGGTCTGATTAGGGCCTAAATTGTTTGTGTTTTTTTTTTACCGTAGTTTGTATTCAAACCCCGTGGATCAGGCACAGTCCCGACTTTTGTCAGTCTGATCTTGTTCCAGGGTGTTTGTTTTGTGTTTCAATTTTAATTTATTGTTAAAACGGATAGGGGCCAGTTCAGCTCTTACTTTTGTTGGCTCTGGGCCAGCTCAAAACTGTTTATTGAGGGGTGGTAGCTGAAGTTCGTTTTGGTCTTTACTTAAATATTTCGAAAGAAACCCCAATGATGTTGTTGCACTTTTTATTTTCAGTTATATAGCTCGATTTGGGGAGAGGGGTGGACTGTTGAGGGGTAACTCTGTCAATTGGTCTTATTTCGTCTATCGCCGGTGAAAGTAGATTTTGTTTCAAGGTCCAAAGAGTCGGGCGATTCTCCAGATTTGCCTGTTTGGTATGTTAAAGGCTTTGTCAGTGTCCTCGTTGTTTGTTTGTTTGGTTGATTTACTTTTTTACGTCCCATCAACAATCTTTCAGTTAAACAGGGACGGGTCTTCCTGGGTTGAACCAGTACTAAGCTAGGATAAATGTGTCTTGCTCAAGGACCACAACACAGTGACGCCGATGAGGCTCGAACCCGCGGCCCTTCGGTCTCGAGTCAGGCACTCTACCACTGAGCCACTGCGCTCCAAGTGTCCTCGTTAGCTCATGAAGACCACGAGGCGCGATGCACGTTTGTGTTTAGCCCATGAGAGATATGTGTTTGCGGTCAAACAATTCGGTTACTATTTTGCTACATTTTAAGGTTGTTAACATTGGTGTCGATATTCTCAATGAACAGATCTAGGAACATGTAGGTTGCAGGTCCTACTGTTTGGCCTATGTTTGTGGGTGCAATGTATTTGTGTGTTGGGGTTAATAGGGAGGCGGGTGATTCTCCAGTTACAACTAGTTCGGTTGCCTGTTTCCAGGACTAAGTCTGAAGGTTGGGGACATCGGCGCGGACAATGCCCCTGTCGGCGCATGAGGACCATTAGGCGGGATGCACACCCTATCCCAGGACCGCAAAGTACGTGTTTGAACCCCCTAGGTGGGATTAATGTGTGTTGTTTTGGGTTTTACGGTCAGGATTCGAACGAGTCTCCAGTTACACCCATTTGATATGTTTCAAGGCTTATTTGTCAGGTATCGAGAGCCAGTCTTTGATATTCATCATGATGATGCCATCATATCAGATGCTGGCATTCGATAATGCATACATATCACAATGGTACAGCAAAGGCTCAGGCGAATCTGCACACATGCGCAGGCGCGTGAGAACCTTTGCAACTCGCCTTCACAAAATATGGATGCAGATGAACACTCAAACATTAACCAATTTAAGCCTTGCGTCCTTTTTGCGGGACATATGCAAACAGTGGATACCCAGACTAGACGCCGCACAATGCGGCGTCTGATCAGGGTCTCCACTGTTTGCTTATGTTCTATCAACATTTAAATAAAAATGAAAACTACCACTCGACAACCATTCAAACGGAAACGTTCTATCAACATTTAAATAAAAATGAAAACTACCACAACGGAAATTGACTGGGAGGGAAATGCCATTCGGCATACGTGAATTAAGCCTGTAGCGCGACTATATTTGGTTTTATTGGGATTTTACGGATATGTGATGATCAAAGGCTCACACGATGAGCGCGGGTACTTTGCACATTGCTGAGCAGCAAAGGCTCATGTGAGCCTGCGCAAATGCTGAAGATTCACCGGAGGCGCCGCTGCTTGCATACACAAATTATAGATTGATACGATTTCCCGTAGTTTACACCAGCAGTGGCCTTTGTGGGCGTTTTACAAGACTGTATAAACGGCAAACTGATTTACGATTATGCAAATTGCCCATGTGGCGGCACATATTTTCGGACCTTTCATCCCGCCTTTCGTCTGGTTGCAGCTATCTTATGAGATAATTAAATTATCTATAGACGACGTCTGCTCCATTGTCTTCACAGAGGTTGGTCATTTATAGAAATACTCTAGAGCGAGCTACTTCCAGTAAATATATATTTTGAAATATTAAACATTCATAGATTGAGAAAGGATATCATGTTTAGACATATGGAAATGTAATTTGTAATCTGAGATAAACGATAATTCAATGCATTTTGAAGTGTTTGGTGGAATGGAACCTACTGTGACAATAAAATTATTAAATTTTGCCTACTAGTGTTGTCTGCTGATAACCTTGGCAAACAGCTTGGACCAAGTTCAGTCCCAACATTTGGTGGGGCCTGATCTGGATCCAAACTGTTTGACACAAATGGTATTTCTGGAAGAATTCTTCGAATAAGATGATTTTGGAAAAAAAAACTCCGCAGAAGCAATGCAAAAAAAAGTAAACAAAAAAAAAACATTCATAATTAACCAGTCGGCGAACAGTTACATCGAAGCTTAAATTCGTGTTTGAAAATTGACGTAAAGCGTGTAAGAAGGATCTCGTGACGAGCATTTTTAATTATGCAAATCATGAACTATCGGAATTTGACAATAAAATTATACGACGTCAGATAGTTACTACAATTTGGACCTTCAAGACGACCCCAGAAGCTATCAGTAGCGAGTCTGATTGCTAATCAAGGGGTCGTGATTTCGAGCCCGACCTGGCCTGACCCATACTTTCGTGAAGATTTATCATCGAATATTTTCTATGGCCTTTCTTCCCCTGCCAGCGATTTCAGAAGGGCTGCTGTAAGCTATAAGCGAAAGTATGTGTAACTCTTAAGTCGAATCTGGCTGTGGTTAGGTCAACTGACAGTCTCGACATGATCACAGCTGTTGAGCGGGACGTTTGACAACAAACCAAAATCAACGAAAGAATAGAACCAATGCCCTATATATTGACCACAATCAATAATGCCCACACTCTACTGAAACCTATGTAAACATGCGCACATAAAAGCTTTATGCACCTCACTGCATATACATAAACACATATGCATATTAATATTTGACCATATTTAACAGCACATGCAGCAGTATGTATATATAGAATTTATCAATATTTAATGACCTGAAAGCATACTGTCAAATGGTATATACCCTAACGTGCAAATATATGAGCATACCAGAATTTATACATCTTTTACATACCCTTTTAAATGCATATATGTTTTACATATTTACCAATATATCACCGAGTGCATAAATTCTACGATTTGTCAATTATTTCAAAGGCTATGTATACACAACTATCATTTCATATTTACACCATATTTAAACGCATCGTTTAAAATGAAATAAATATAATGTTTCACCACAATTTACGCACGCCAGCAAATATGTAATTTCTCAATGATGCATGTATCTCGGCAAATAAGGTGTGCATTTTGATATTTACCATGGCTATTTGTATATCTGTAAACACTGTATTTACAACTATTTATCAAGATGAATAAACATAAAGTGTGCCAATCATGCATACATATTCTAAATATTGGCACAATGTTAAAATGAGTATACTCATGGAAATACTGAAATGTGAATTTTATTTGAATACCCTAATTTGGTATAGATAATTTCATTATTTGAGCACACATTTACAGATAGGTTCATAAAGGGGTAAATACGGCCAATACGGCATGAACAGATCTATTTTTATAAGGGTAAATAGTAGTATTTACGGTATGTAAATAAAAGCCAAAGGAAAGGCAAACATACATAACTAAATGGTAAACATGAATAAATTTAGGTATTTACGCATATTTACCCTGGGTTTACATAGCCTTATAAATCGCACTTTTCATCCAGTGAATGTTCGCCTACCCACCTACCCTATTTTTTGTGGCATGAAAAAGGAACCATACATGTATTCATTTAGGCCTATCATTACTTGAGATAATAATAAAAATGATAATGATACAAGTAATATTATATGATGACGATAAGAATAGAAAAGAATATTAAGGCATGACTAAAAGAAGCTCATAAGTCAATATTTGACTCCAAAACATACATTTTGGATGTATTTGCTCCTTCTTCCCTTGTCAACTATAGTTCATGATCAATACGAGTAGGGTTACGAAACTGATTTACATTTAGAATTATGAAAGAAACCCCTATATTTGTCCAATGAGGTGGATTAAGTACCATAACGTGACCAACTATGT